>WAAB01020142.1:0-21332 GCA_013389865.1 Piaya cayana
CCGGTGCAATTTATTTCAGAAAACCCTGCTTTTTTGGTGCGTTTTTTGCTACTGTCTCCTAAAGGCCACACTCAACGCCTTTTTTTTTTTCCCCCACAGTGAAGTGGGTTGGAAGGAACCTCAAAGCCCATCTAGTTCCACCCCTTGCCCTGGGCAGGGACACCCCCTCGATCAGGGGCTCCAAGCTCCATCCAGCCTAGCCTTGAGCACCTCCAGGGATGGGGCAGCCACAGCTTCTCTGGGCAACCCGTTCCAGGGCCTCCTCACCCTCATCATGAAGAATTTCTTCCTCATGTCCTAAATCTTCCCCCTTCCAACTTAAAGCCATTCCCCCCTCATCCTACCTCCCCTGTCCCTTCCTTAAGGGGAGCAAACAACTCCCCAAACCCTTTCCAAAGCAGAACTACACGTGTCAGTGTTGGGCCAAACGCTCTGAGGGAACAGCTTAAACCACACGGGTTCTGATGTCCAGGAGCAGAGATCATCAGCCCATTAATCCTCCCTGGGTTCCTTCACCCTCCTGAAGTGGCGCCACCCTTACCTTGACCTTCCACATCCTTTGAAACACACCGACTCTCGCAGAGTCCTGCAACCTGTGAGGCAGAACGTGATAGGCAATCACAGCAGAGCACTCAGGATCACATGAAACCAATCTTCGATGTCTGTTGTTAAGAAATTGCTTTTTTCCCCACCCCTTCAAAGAAGGTACAAGTTGAAAGCACGTCCTCATTTGCTTCCACCTTGCCTGATGCTTCATTGCCTTCCACTCAGACGCTCATACCTTGTACTTTTGATGTGGATTGCGATGTGCTTGGTTTCCCTACGATGACTGTCGTTGTTCCAGGTGTCACGTTCTCTCGAACAGCTTAATAATTTCCCTGCTATGTAGCAGTGAAGGATCCCCGCTGAACTCAGTTTTTAACAAGGTTTATTCTGACCTGTAAAAACATGTGCCTTATCTATGCTTCTCTCAGCACCCTGAAACCATCTATCACACACTAGAAAAAATGTGAGAAATATCTTTTTAAAAAAGTGTTTGTGTATTACTTCTGATCTCTGTGTCCCTTTAGTTTTACATTCCAGATTGAGAAAGAGTTCACCTCAGCTTTTTCAATTGCTTGACCAGTATTGTATTTAGACCACATCACTTCACAAATATGTTTTTCAGGATAATTAGTATTTAACTGAACCCTGGATTTGCCCTATTGCTATTTCTTAATTTCCTTCTCAAGATTTCCACTGTCTTTCATTTTCTGCATGTGCAAAACATCCACTGCCCAGCATGGCTGTGGTGATATTGTCACCTTCTAATAGTAGCTGTCCCTGCCCAGATACAAATTCCTACCTTCAGTCCTACGGAATCTGCAGTTGTCCAGGGAATAGAAATATTTGGAAGCAGCCCAAAGACATGACAATTCAAAGGCAGCATCGTGTATAGCTCAGAGGAGACAGAAGTAAATATCGAAGCAGATAGCTTGTCACAAAGTAACAGATAAAATGAAAATCCTCCTTTGAGAATTTCACCTTCAGATGCTCTGAAAGCACAGGGAGATGAAGCAACCTTGTATTTGGTAGAAAGACACAAAAAGTCTTTTTTTTCCTGAATTTAATTCATCCCCCTGACTACTAAATGAGCTTTCTGACACACAGGCTACGCCTCGCATCTTAGGAAGCATCAGCTGAGCTGCACTTACATAAATTTACCTTCACTAACTGTGAGACAGAATACATCGATATAATCTTCATAAGAAAAAAGGCTTCAATAAGGTTTTTACTTTGCCTTTGCAACTGGGCTGAGGCACAGTGCTCGGTTAACTGGGAACATGGTTATATGCGTTAGGGCTTCTAAGGGATTACTGGGGGCTAAGCAACCCACAGTAACTTAGCACACCGTACAAAATAATTGTTTGTATAGTACTACACTGTCTTCCAGGGTTTTTTTTTTCCCAGACTGGCTTTTATCAGGAGATGAAGATGCTTCATGGAAAATGTACATGAGCAGAAGTTCTGGTTCCACTCTATCTCCTCCCCTCCTGTGCTCGAAGGCCAGCCCTGGGCTCACCAGGGACAGAGGACTCCAGGCAGCTTCTAAACATGTAGGACACTTTCACATCACAGCTTTAGTGCACACACATAGACAAGGAAGGAAAGACTTAGCACCATTTATAGCTTAGTTTCTGATACCTGAGCTCCCCTTACCACATCCACTTTAATGCCACAGACATAATGACAACGCAATAATAACACCCTGAGTCCAAGTGCCAACCACCAGCATACCCAGCCATACTCACTACCCACAAGAGGTCACTGCTGTTCCAGGCAGTAACATTTTCCTCATCACAGTTGTCCTGCTCTAACAAGCCCTTCTCCACCATAGCTCTGTCTCTGATGAAGGCAGATGGCTCTAAAGAGACCAGCTTCATCGCACCCATTTAAAAAGTCAGTGTGTACTGAAATAATGAGAAAACAAATTCTTTTTTTCATAAAAATCAGTCATCAGAGGCTTTGTTTGGGCTAAGACTCTTTAATGCTTTAGAACCACGCAGTTCCTTCTCAAGGAAATCAGTACAATTGTTTCTTGCACTCATCAGCCCCTCAGGGGTAATGACACCCAGCTCCCATCCACCTTCTCAAAGAAATACCAAATTAAACACATTGCGCATCATCTTTCACCAACACAGATCTCTGCACAGCTTGGCTATGCAGACACTATGGATATATGAGAATTTCTACCCAAGAGTTAACAAATGTGATTCACTGGAAAGAAAACTAACCCTGGAATCATAAAACAATACAAAAAGCTAGCCCACAGTATTAACAGCACCTGAGTTCTTCAGTTCCAGGAGAATGACTAGGACCATTTTTAAGTCATCACCTGATTTTTAGGTTCACTGCATCAGCTGAAAGGAAGCCAGGGAAGCGTGGCTAAGAGAGGGCTTCTGAAGGAGGTGAAAATCCTCATGTTTGTCCTTTGTTGCTTTTTCTAGCATGTGACAAAAAAAATAAATCTACATTTCTAGCAGTCCTTGTGCAGATTAAGGACCTAATCCTTGGCTTTATTAACTCCACCTATTCCATTTTGGATAAAATCTAATACAGACAGCTTTCAATAAGGCACATCAATAAATACATACAGGGTTGCTCAAGAACATCCAAAGTTATAACTGACAGCCTTCACAGAATAGTTTGGGTTGAAAGGGATCTTCAAGATCATCCAATTCCAACCCCCCAGCAAAGGGCAGGGACACCTCCCACTACATTCATAAGTTCTTCATAGCTGCTCCCTCCAGACAACATCTTCAAACAGATTGATAAGAACCAAACAAAAAGCCCATGTATCTATGAAGAATGCTAAGCAACAAGACACTCCATGAAACAGGTGCAGACACTATAGCCAACTCATTGCTTTTCTTCTCAAAAACATAGTTTCCAGGGATTTAAATCATTCCATTTGGCAAGGACCAGCGTCAAGACAGCTCCGTAACAAGTACAACTATCAAGCTGACTAGGAGGAATCTGACATTCTCATGTGAAGTGTCATACTGGAAGTTTGGTACAACAGGAGGTGATTTTGCACATCAAGAACAGACTTTCTGGAGGCAGAATTGCAATACTCCTAGACGTACATAGGACCAATAACAATCTGGAGATATAAAGGATTCGTACTGTTATTCCTGACTCTCCTTGTGTGCAAAACTACAAAGAAAAGCTTCACAGTATAGTAAATATGGCATTTGAATTCATTCTAGGTCCTCTAGAATTAACAAATAGTACATGAATTCCTACTTGATTTTGATTATGCCAGATCAAATACTGCGCCTTTCTCTGCTGCTGCTACTACTTCTAGATTCATGCCACCTTTCTCCTGCTTCCCATCTCCATGTGGAACAGCAGCAGCACAGAAATGTGCCGTCCACGTGATTATTAAGACAGTGAAATATGAGGGCCCTTATCTTCTTTAACCAGACTAACACGACAGGCAACTATTAAAAATTTTAAATTGCTGGCAGGCTCAGCATAGGGATAGAAGAACAGCCCCGAGGCAAGCATGACAGGGTAAAAAAATCTGCTGGATCAAGAAGAGTCTATGAAGAGGCTAAAAACCTGCTGGAGCAAGACAAGCCTGGGATTTATACAGTCTTTCTTTAATATGGGACATTACTTCATGCTGTGGCTGCATGGAGAAAAAAAAAGTATTAACATTGTACGTTAATAATGAAACATAATACAAATTCAAATCTAAATAGTTCTTCCCAGAGAGATCAGCTAAGTGTTTGGGCACCTGGCTGTGTGTATTGGTAACGTGTAGCTGCTGACTGGCACCCAGGAGAGACAGTGACTACAGGTGAGTTGCGCCTATCATAGGCTCAAAGCCAAGTTTGCTTGTCATTACCAGCCTGAGTCAAGTTCACCCCAAAAGCTGGTCATTCTCTCAATATCCAGTGCTGCATTTTTGTCACATTACTAAAAAGAGCTAATATTTTACTCTTGGGAAGACACACCTGTAAAGGACAAAAAGAGCAAAGTGACTTGCAACACGTTGATCTTCCCTTCATCTTGTCTCTGATGCAGTGCCCACTTCTTCAAGCATCCTGCGGCATTTCTGACATCAGCCTTCTGCTCCATCAGTCACCCCAAGCTCCTGGGCAACACAGTACAGCTGGGCAGCATCCCAGCCTGGATCCCCATCCGCCTTCTCAAACCGGGAAGATGCGAGGCAGGCCCAACAATGTGTAGCACTTCTAGGGCAGTATACTTGCTGATTGCTTCCTTGACTATTGTTCACAACAACCAGCTAAGACACTGCCAAAGAAACACTCACAGCTGGCATCACGCAAGGAGGGACGTTAGGACAGGTTGTTGGAGATCCTCCTGTCTTCTCATTCACAAAAGGCAACAGCCTAGAGACAAACAAAGAGCCAGTGAAGCAACAGCAGCAGTACTAAAGAAAATGACTTTCAAGGGAGAAGAGACTAAAACCCATAAATTGACAGTTATCCTGCCCCTTAACCCCAGTCTAGAGTCCTTTAATAATTACAAGTATGAACAAGATAAACCCAGCTTACTTGTCCGCAATCCACATTTATCTCAAGGAGCTCCCAACTTTCACACAACACTGTATGGGCAAGAGAGCAGAATAATAAAGTGTCTCCAGATGCTTCACAGTTTAAGACAACTGTTTCAACTCTTGGTGGGTTCATTTGACTGCACAGCTGTGCTTTTTGGTCACACGTGGTATTTCAGACAGAGAGCGAACTTGCTGGTAACACAATGACCTGCAAAACAAATGAAAAAGGGATCAATACTTATCTACACAAAAGCCATTCGACTTCCCCATTATACATGTCAAACAGCCTGAGATACACAAGATAATGGTGTTATCTAGCATTCCTCAGTTACTGGAAACACATGAAACGTGTGACAAGACAGCCTTCAGGGCAAACACTCTTGTCTCACAGCCTCAAAAGCAGCCTATGAGTCAGGGGGCCTCTTGTGCAACAGTTGAGTGTAAAGGTAAAACATGCTGCACAACTAGACGCTCAGTGGCTTTCCTCAGCCTCTAATTTATTTCAGTGATCCACTGACAACACTACATCAGTATATTTGGAGACATCTAAGCCTTCTATTCACTCTCCTAATGCACCAGGTTACAAGTCCAACAACTCGGGAACCTGTTTGGTTTATTGCAAGAGTCACGAGAGAAAGTTCAGTGACTTCTACTGTACAGGATAACAGTTCAGGTGACGGGAAAAGCCCACGCCCTCCATATAATCTCAAAAGGAGACAGACAAAGGTGAAATAAAGTACTCTAAGTGCACACCAATCAAATCAGCACAGTAAAGAATAATAATACCCACCAGGCGATGTGATAACAGAACAAGGGCTCCATTCCCTGTGTCCCAGGAGACAGCACCAATTAATTAACAAATCACTTCTCGACTGTAACCTTTTCACCCTGAAGAAAAAAAGCAAACAATTCCAAAACATCAAAATCAAGACTTGACAACAGCACCCGCCTTCTTGCCCTGATAATGTGTCCCACTCTGGAACTGACTGTCTTGTTTGAACAATGACCTAATCATCCCTCCAACATTTCCCATCAGGATCAGAACAAACCAGACTATTTCAAAGGCAATTAACAGGTCAGGGACAAGCAGAGCTATAGGAGAGCAAAACACCCTGGTACAGAAAAGAAAGATACTTCATCTTTCATCCTCCTCCAGGGACACACAAGGCTGCAGAATTGCTGCAAAACTCCCCTTTGAGCCACTGAAAACTAAGCATGACAGGGACTGGGGAACGATGCTTTGGGAAGTGGCAGAATAATCATCCTGCTTTTAACTTTCCAAATTATCTTAGCTTCCCCTCTGCTGCTTGCTACCTATAGAATTCCTAGTGCTTTAGGGAAGGAGGAAACTAGTCACCTATCTGAAACCACTTAAAACTCTGGAAGAACATGGAGCAGCAAAACCACCTATGTTATTCAAGCCTCACAGGAAAGGCAGCTGAAAATAATCCATGCTCAAAACCCAGGGTAGAAAAGAGGGAGCATAACACTCCACATCAGTGCCACTCAGCTGGTCCAAACCAATCTACTCAAGCCTTCAACTGCAAGGAGCCAGCATCCTAGATGCAAATGTACATCTCAGCTGGATCTAATCCATTAACTTCTGCTCCTGGCAGCCAAAGATCTCATTTTTGTCTCACTGTCAAAGCAGTATCACATTCTAGACAATACATAAAGGACATTAGTGCATGGCTAACACCCTCATGTGCTTCTTGCAACTCAAATGTGACTGAAGCTGAAAGTGTTTCACCTTAAAGGCACCATATCCACAAGGACAGCTCAGTAACGATTTGCCTAGGACAGCACCAACCCACCACATCCATGCAGAAAAGTAGTGTGTGAAACAGGAAAGAGATTGATTGAGACAAAACAGGCTTTCAGACAGATGTTGTATAAATCTAGACAATATCTATCAAATTATAGTGCAGCTCATTATGGTTTTATAGAGTGCAATCTAAGAAGTCAGCTGAACAGAGACTGATGTTCTAGACAAGAATGTGTCACTACCCCTAACATTAGTGCAGAATAAACCCTTTAACAACTGTTTTGCATAAGACAAGATATTAATTCTTTATTAATTCTGTCTCAAATCACTGCCGAGTCAGCTTAGAAAAACATCTTTCCTTAATGAGGCATTAAGAAATCTTCATGGTATTAAGTATAAATGAAATCTCAGTACATGCAGATGTGTTGGAGCATCCTTCTTCATCCCTTCTTATCGACATACCTAGAGAGAATCTATAAGTTGCAACTCAAAGTCTGAATTTACATGAGTCTTGTACAATAGACATTTTTTTTTTCTACAAATAAGAAATCCAGAAGCCTCCTCCATAGATGTAAGCAGGATTTACCACAAAAGGGAGTCCAAGCAAGCTGGCAAACACACAAGGGTCCTTTAAGTCTCACAAGTTTAAGATTTACAATGTAGAGAGATTTGTGTCTGTAGAATCATAGAACAGTTTAGGTTGAAAGGGACCTTAAAGCCCATCCAGAATCAACCCCTGCCATGGGCAGGGACACCTCCCAGTGGATCAGGGGCTCCAAGCCCCATCCAAGCTGGCCTTGAATACCTCCAGAGTGGAGCAGCCACAATGTCCCTGGGCCACCTAGGCCAGGGCCTCACCACTCTCACCATGAAGAAATCCTTCCTTATGTCCAGTCTAAACCTGTCCCTCTCCAGTTTACACCCATTGCCCCATGTCCTATCACCACAAGCCTTTGTGAACAGTCGCTCCCCAGCTTTCCTGGAGCCCCTTCAGGTACTGGAAGGTCGCTCTAAGGTCTCCTCAGAGTGTTCTCCAGGCTGAACAACCCCAACTCTCTCAGCCTGTCCTCGTTCAGGAGGTGCTCCAGCCCTTGGATCATCTTTGTAGCCTCCTCTGGATCCGTTTCAACAGCTCCATCTCCTTTTTATGTTAAGGATTCCAGAACTAGGCACAACACTCCAGATGAGGTCTGATAAGAGATGAGTAGAGCAGCAGAATCCCCTCTCTCGACCTGCTGGCCACATGACCTGTTTCACTTTATATCAGTTGTTGGGGCTCTCCTGGAGGGAGGTGACCCAGTCTGCACAAACCACACCAACTCACATCAATCCTGAGCTAGGCTAAGTGGCTAGATGGAAGAATTGTGCTTAATCTCACTTTGTCTGTGACAACACAGCAGGAAAATTTGTTTGGTGGATCATGTAACCATTCAAGCAATAAGCCTGTAAAGAAATTGCTACTCTAAAACAACAAGCTGATGGGTGTGGAATATGGAGACAGTTTCCTGTTACGGAAATACTGCATTCCAAAAAGAGGTTAAAAGTCCTGTCAGGTAAGATCTGCAGCAATTGTTTTGTCATCACTGAAATATGTGATACCATATGCTTCATTTAATTAAACACATTTATTGCAAGTTCATTCCCAGCATTGTGTCACCCTCCTATTGTCAACAAGTGGAGGTTTAAGCTATGACTGACCTAGTCACATGCCTTGAGGTAGCACCTGAACAGTTTCTCTGAAGATTTCAACAACTGCTGGAAGCCTGATTCCAACAGATCCTGTCACTGGTAGCTTCAAATAATTCCTGTTTTGAGGCAAAACAAAGCTGAGTTTTCATCTGTGAAATTTGTGAGTTAAACTCAGCAACAGTAGAAAGCTTGAATTAGAGATGAAATTACAATTTTCAGGCTTCAGAAAGATTATGGTTGGAAGAGACTCTTGGTGATCAGCAAGTTCAACTACCTGTTTTGTTTAAGGCTAACTCCAAAACTAGATCAGGATGCTGAACGTCTTTCATACAGACTGCATTAACCCCACACTGTTTCCAAACCATTAGAATTAGAAGTGGTGTCCAGCTGACTATTATTCTTGTTAGGATGAATTGGCATCCCCCACAAAAATAATCTTAAAGCTTTATCAACCAAACCACTAGTACTGGTTGTAAGGCAAGAACAAATTTCCTCCTTTCTGTCAGAGAAGGTGTCAGACTTTCCTATTATGAACCTTCAGATAGCAGAGAAGTGTCTAGCTTCTCCAAAGAGTCTATTTTCCTGGCTTAAAACCTCACAAACAGATTTTCCTTTTTAAGGTAAGAATACATTTGATAAAACCTGACTTCGATACACATCCTACAACACGTGGATCCTGGGGTCTGGGAAAGTCTCTCCAAAAATGTTCAGACTAATGCTGTATTATCCCATCGTCTACTGCAACACCTGCGATATGACACAAGAAAATGGTTCTAGGCTATGACTCTTGGCAATGCTTATTAAGCATTGTTATTAGCATACTTTCCCAGTCACTTTGTTCTCCTCCCAACTCCCTGTAGTGTTCTAATTCCCAAAATATAGGGCACAAGCTGCTTAACTTCTGTTAATTTTTTTTTTTTTACTAATAACACAGCAGAAAATTTCCTTATGAGCTAGGAAAGATATTTACCAGTTTCTTCCAGTTCTGTGGTGGGAGACGATCCAGCTGGCAGTGATAGCCGAAGTCCATCACAGCTCCCAGGTGATCCCAGCTTCCAGCTGCTAGCCCTGATGTACTGCAGGAAAACTGAGAACAGGCTCCAGAGCGGTATAAACACCTGCTTCAGAATTCAGACTCACTGCAAACTCAGAGTTCCGGCTGTCTCGCTATAGCTGCGACTCCACCCCAACAGCCTGCCAGCCTCACAGCTAATAAGGAAATGGGACAATACCTAAGTCACAGGTGGAATGAAGAGTAAAGAACAGACAGTACCAGCAATTCCTTTCTGCAAAAACACCTTCACATTTCACACATTGAACTGAACGCATCATTTTCCCCTCCCCTTTACACAATTCCTTCTCCAGATCTTACCTAACTTAAATAAAACAGTCAGAGAGCTTCATCACCCAAATGATTTAAGCAGAAGCAAAAAAAATTTCTGTTAAATCTGCTCTGTGGTCATATATCAAATGCCATAAACAAAGATTCTCCCCATACAGCATCTTGGAGAAGGTCTTTAAGGACTTGTCATTTTGGAGCTTACACAAGCAGCTGAGCTACCTACTACATGTATACAAGTGCCATTAATTTTTGGGTTGACACACACTGTTGTGCCAAACAGTAAGGCAGAGTGGACAGCCCCATCCAAACCTGCAACACTGCTGTACCTCCTTGAAGCAAGGCCACCCTTTTTCCTAGCCAGCTGCACTCTGCAGCAGACAGTAGAAACTAAGGACAACGAGCTATTTAGGGGTTCTGCTGATTCAGTGCTTTGGGAGAGGCCTGGGTAGAGTCCGGTGCATTGCAGGTTTCAGAGGACTAAGCCACACGTCAGCACCCATGACTCATTAACCAAGCGATGCGCAATCATCAGCCATAGATCATCAGCCCAGAGTCAGAGCCGTCCGTAGCCCCTGGACTACTCTAGCTCATCAGTCCTAAACCCCAAAACCTGTGGTTTATAGCCTAGATGGACCTGGGAAAGACAACCTATCCAATGAAACAAGTTCCTGACCTGTCTCCTCAATTCACTCTAGTGGAACAGAGAGGACTCTTGGAGGCTGATTCATAGCAGATTCATAGCTGTCACAGCAGTTCAACCCTCTCTTCCCTGTTAAGCACAGGTTCCTCCTTTTCCAGGGCTTCAAGAGATCTTTACAGAAAATACCAGTGAACGTGCCTCTTTCCTTTCTTCCAAGGCCAGACGCACCCATTTTTACTCCTCTGCCTCAAAGCACAAGGCTTAAGCATCAAAGCCCACACGGTTTCTCTCCTCGTCCAACTTGCATTAGGGAAATTACATTTTGACGCCCGCTACTGCTCAGTCACTCACCACAATAGCCAGAGAACTTCAGAAGAATCCTAAGCACCAATAGCTGAAATGGTCACCATCCTCTACACTGACACTCGCCATGTGCTACCTAAGCACGCCGGGAGATAAGGTCAGGGCTATTATCAGCATTTCATCTGGCCTTCCCATCTGTCCAAGGAGACAATATGGACACTGACACCAAAGCTGGTGAAAGGGTAATAGGATGCATGCAACGCAGTCAGGGAAGTTACCCTCAGACATTCCCCAGGAGCACATCTTCCTCCCCACATGTCCCCTACCCAAGGTTACTTGTACCAAAACAGTGCCAGACACTCTCCTGCATCAAGCTTCATCCTCAAGTGGCTCCTGAGATGAATAAAACCCACATTTAGCAATACTTGACACAGGTTATATCTAGCTGCACAAAATAAAGGACTATCATCCTTTTTAAGTTGCCTTTCAATTAGTCCTGAGAGCACTGCAACATTCTACACAAGGTAAAAGCCTTGCATCTTAGCTGCTGCCTTTTTACAAAGTAGTACAGGGGTAGACCCACATCACCAGGGGAGAACATCTACAGGGAGGTTCAGTTGAGAGAGATTAAAATACTATTTTCAGCAGTATAAAAGTTGTATACTCTAATTCCTCTTACCAAAGCCTTCTCTTGCCCACTGGGTGAAGGATTCTTATTTCATGTCGTTTCAGACAGGCTGGGAGCAGTTTTGATGCCTGGTCACTGCTCCTGCAATACATTCAAATGCAAACAGAAAGAAATACATAAAAATTAAGGCTGGAATTAGAGTCCCAGAGTTTTATAAGCCCCTTAAGCTTAGTCTCTCTCTTTGGAAACAAAACAATGGCTCATGTGTTATTAACTTGTCTCCATTTGCATTAAGAGATGGTCTGTACCAGTTACTGGAAGATTACTGGTGTTCTACCTTCAAAATACATGAAAACACAGGCTTGCCTACAAAATGGTCTAGTGTGTTTCATCGTGTACTCAAAACAAGATCCCAGTCATACAATGAAACCTGCTAAGGAGAAATGTTCTCCATCCAGCTGTAAAGAACAAGCAGAAGTAACCGCGTTTTTTATAGAAAGGAGGTCTGACATCTTTTCAGCACAAAAGCACTGAAGGCTTATTTCTCATTTAACCAGCTTCCTTCCAAGGCCAAAGTATGTGAATGCAAGGAAAAGATTTTTCAAGATCTGTTCTATAAACCTTCCAGCTGCCCCATACTTTCCAGTGAGGTACACGCATAGAGACGTCAAGAGATCAGGACAGAAACATCTCTTCTCATCATCGTTATGAAAACTGTTATTGCGTCGCTTATGTTATAAGCCTGTCTGTCCTCTGTGCTACAGAACAGATCAAAACAAAGTATTAGAGAACATGAGTAGTCAGCTAGCAGAAACAGACAACTTAGAGGTTACTGTTTTCAGAGGCGCTTTTCCTTGCCTGCTCTGATCAAACACCCTCCCTAAAGCTTATCCACAGTTCTGTCTGTCAAAAAGCTTGTCAAAACCACTTTTCTGAAGTGAAAAGACAGGTAAAAACCCCACAAAACTAGTTTTAGAGAATCTTAACCTGGAGTCCAAGGAGCAAAGCTACAAGATTCTCTAGCATGACCTCAAAGTGGAGCTGCCCAAGCAGCAGCTTTGGCATCATGTTACTGCTCCAACATCACTCACCCTTCAAATATTTCTTTTGTGCCTCAGCTTTCTGGAGCTACTTAAAATTGGTCAATTAATTTCCTCTTGTAGGGAGAAAACACAGTGTGAGACAGCCAGACAGAAGCGTGGTCACCAGATGTGCCCACACTCAGCCTCCTTAAGTCAGGTGCAGAATGCATGGAGTACAAAGGAATTAAAAAGGAGCTTCATTATTTAAGAACCCTTCACCTCTCTTACTCTGTTTGGAATTTAGACTGAGTAGGTCATTTCACAGAGCCCAGAGCCAGCAGTTTTCATAGCGCACGTGGCTTTGTTGCCTTCATTAAACCTGAAGCAGAGGCCTACGTGCAACACAACTCAGAAAATACCTTATCCTGTCCAGCTACAAGTTCTTCAAAGAATGGAAAAGCCGCAGTCTGATCCTGTTAGTGTTCAAGGGTTAAGGCCCAATCTGAAACACCCTGCAGCTGCCTGCAAATGTTAACATGTGCAAACCTAACTCTGGCTGGAATGCTGCAACTTCAACATAAATGATTCCGAATTCCATCAATGGCAAAAGCAACATAGTCACCAGAAGAGAATGGCATTCATCATAACCAAATATTACGTGTTGACTTTCTTCTCTCTGGTCTACGCAACAAAACAAAAAAGCACCTCACAGCACTTCAATTATGAAGCCAATAATAATCAACAAAACACTGGTGGAAATTCCAAAACATGTTGACAAACATACAGCTAATAAAAAACCAAAACACACTGTATAGATGAGAGGTCAGTTGATTACACATGAATATGTTTTATATCAGAGATATAAACCCCACTGAAACACCCCGAAAGGTAGGGGAAATAACACCAACGCCTGCACACAGCTTGATCTGTGCTGGTGTAAACAATTAGCTCAAATGGACTGGTACTTACTTACCTCTGATCTGAAATGATTCCTAGTGCCTTTTTCAATTCTCACCTGAGCTAGCCCTTCCCAATTTCATAGAATCATAGAATCACTAGGTTGGAATAGACCCACCAGATCATCGAGTCCAATTTATAGAAAGGACTTCTCCTATGCAATGTGACAGCTCACTAGCTAATAGATAATCCCACTGGCATTTCGCACAGACACCCAAAACCTCATGATAAGCAGGTGAGTGATGCGCAGGGTGCCAGACACAGGTAAAGCCAAGCTTCACAAGATTGAACTGGGGCAGTGAGGAACAAAGCCAAGCACAGCAGAATCAAGCTTTCTTCTCCCACATGAGCATCAGGTTATCACTTGAGCTATGTTATTTATCCATTCCCTTATGAAATGAAGGTGCAGTGTTGTTGAGCCAGGTAACAACACTGGAAATAGCACAAACCGTCCTCTCCATCCTAAGCACGGCAGGAGAGGGGAGGTGGCTGCCAGCTCCTCACAGATCAAAGAATTAATCACTTGGCTTGCATGTGTAAATGCTAGACATAACCATGAACTGCAGAGTAGCTAATACCACATAAATTCAGTTACCTTGTCACCTGGATGTAGAAGCCAGACAACTGACTGAGTTACTACTCATTAGACTCAAGCAGCAGCCTCAGCGTTCCCTGTGCAGCTGCAGCATGTACAGTTTGAACACACAGATGTGGTTTTTCTGGGGTGCTTTTCCTTTCTGGGATCCCTCTAAAACTAGACACACCCCAGCATCTCCAACCCCAGTGTGCGTTTGTGTGTGAAGGGCTTAAAGTAAAGGGGTTACAGAAGAGGAAAGTGAAAGAAAAGGGAAAAAGGGAAAGGGAAGGGCAGTTACTGTAGCACAGTAGTAAAACTACACTTTAAAGACCTCTGACAGCTTACCTATCTGTATATTTTGGCACAGACCCCCACCACATTCCCCAGCCCCGCTTAGACACAAAAAAGGCTTTGAGAAAAGCTGAGAGGGAGCGTAACACAGGCAGATACACTAAGTACATCTGCAGGGAGGGCACAAACAGACACAGCAAACTTACCTGAAGAGGCAGAGGTGGCCAGACAGCTCCAGCTCGGGGATGGCTGCTGGGGTCTCAAGGAGAAGTCAGCAAAGCAGAGGCAGATCCCCTCTGATCCACTCGGGTCCCTGGGATTGCAAACACAAAGGGAGGCTCAGGCCTGAACAAGCCCAGACAAGCCCAAATAAAGCCTCTTCCTGAGCCAGCCCGGTTACAGAAAATCCAGCCCTCTCAGATGTCAGAGCTGGGTACCACCAGCCAGCTCCCCTGGCCCCCCAGACCACAGAAGGGTCACACACATCCATCTGGGACAAAACAGGACCCAGTTCCTTCTGATGCAGCATCACTGACCTCAGTAAAGCTGAAATACCCCAAACGGGAGCAGCTCAACTTCAGCACACTCGTGCCAGGGCTGGATTTCATCCATCTCACTCAAAGAAGTCCACAGCAGGAGAAATGTACCATTTATCCAGGCTTCTTCCTGGCAAAGGAAGGCAACCCACAACTTTGGAATCGCATAAGAAGCTCCAGCAACTGGGGGGGGGAGCAAACTGGCAACCGAGACATACTGCAGCAATGACATCAGAAACGCCTCGGTGCAGGACCCTGGTTTGAAATGCACACACCAGAACCCATCCAGCAGGGTCTAGAGGCTTCCTTCCTGCCAGCCCATCCACCACCCATCCCAAATACGCTCCCATCTCTCTCCCCAACACTAATTTTGTGACAAACGGTAGGATTGCAAAAGGAGGCTAAGGCACCTCATTCATTCTCCAGAGAAGCACTTATTGTGCACACAGCTAATTAATAACGAGCCCTTCAGAGACAGAACTGCAGCAGCCTCCTCCCCACTTACACAATGCAGATATTTTCCCTTTCCTCTGTATCAGTGAGTGTTCACAATTACTTTTCTTCATCAAGCTGCAGGGCCAGATTCAGATTCCAGCACAGCACAAGCTCAGAGTAAGCCTGATGTCTTACTGGATGACTCCACTATTACATAGTGGAGAAAGTAAAGAATTTGCCTCATTCTATATAGAATAAGAAAACAGAACTGTGCGAAAAGAAGCCAAGTTTTGCTTTGGGGTTGCGTGGTTGGTTTTTTTTTTTTCTTTTTAAACATCCAATTCTACAGAATTTTTCAATGAACAATTAGAGCTACTCTGAAGTTTGCAGTGCCCACAAATCAGGTTGCACTGAGGCTGTGCCCCTGCTGCAGCAGCAAATAGCACTTCCCTCCTCTGCCTTCTGCCAGGTGCCCTTGCTTCCCTGCAGCAAGATGCATGGATGCAGCCCGGGGAAGAAAAACAGGTCAGGATGCACAGTATGATGGGGTCAAGCGGGATATCCGACAGCTCCAGAGTAGTCTTTTTCTTTTTCAAAGCACATCTCCATAAATAGGTTTGAAAATAAACTAGCCTTATGCACTGAGTTCCCTAAGCTTGTACTCCGAGGAGGTGAGCCTTTCACCCCAACGTTTTCCACATAGGAAGGATGCAGAGCAGAGCATAAGAGGAGTATAATGTGCTAAGCAGTTTTAACAGCAACAGGGCCAACTCTGCATTTGCTCACACAATCCATCAGGGCTCTCCTACTTCACAAGGCTGAGATTCCCACCCTGCTCAAACTTCTCAACAGACAGCTTCCAAATAAAGTTATTTTTAAAAGCTAAACCCCAACAACTTCTGAACAGCTGAGAGTTCTCAACAACGTAGGAAACCCCATCATTTCCCCACCCAGCACCCTCCACAACTCCCACCTCCTAATAGCAATTCAGAGTTTGATGCAGAGATGGGCTGATGTGGTACAAATAACAGATTTCAAGTCTTCGAGTCTCTGCACTTTTACATTACGATAATAAAGTACAAAAGGAAACATGCAAACCATATTCAATCCAGATGGCAAGTTTTCTATCATCTCTGCCTTTAAGCTAATAGTTTACATGATTCATACAACAAATAACAAGAGAAGACTCGCTGAGGGAGCCAGAAATAGCAACTGATTGTATTCCTAACTCTGGAAGTGCTATAAACACCTAAGTTCTCAAAGCATCAAGGATCCCCGACCTAGGAAGTGTCACTGTTTGGCAAGGGATGGGTTTGATAAGCCATTCAAACAGAGAAAGCAGTAGCCAAGAGGTCTGATAACTTCTGAGGACTGGCTGCATGAATTCATTTACACGTTGGTCATTAGTACGCTGCAGCACAGGCCTGGCATCACTCAAGGTATCAAGCCAGTCTGCAGCTTCTTTCCAGAGATATTTTCTGGTGGAACCTCTACTTATATACATATACACTGACCCTCATGCAAGCCAACAATAGCATCCAAGCGCAAGAGGCTACAGCCCCTTTAACAACGAGCATTTGGACAAGCACAATGAATAGATGTGCCAAAGCAGCTCTCTGGCACTGAAATGAGAAAGCGTGTTACAGAGGAGAAATGCAGTCAGTGACTCAGCTATACTCCACCCGCAGAGACCTGGATGAGAATGCCCTTTACACTGCATGTTTCTACTGATGCTGCATTTATTTCCATGTTCGTAGCTTCTCCTAGCTGCCTCCTTCTTCTCCCTGTATATCACAGGGCTCCTCTTAAATCATGCTCTGGCCCTGAAGAGCAGAAAACGCCAGAGTGAAATAGCTGCATCGCCCAACGCATCCTAAAAGGGAACAATAACTACAATATCAAAGGTGGCCCGAAGGAACCAGGTTGCACAGGGAGAGCTCGGATGCGTTTCCGCTCTAGCATGCATGAAATCACTTCTTTTCCTCCTCCTTTCTGGGGTTTGTTCTCCCTCCTACCTTTTTTAGCCCAGAGCAGCTGCACATCCTTCCAACATGCAGTGTTGCTGCTCTCCTGATTTGGGATGCTGCCTGGTGCATTGCCTGCAGCACAACAGAAGGCTCCCCAAGCACGTGGGTCCCCTTGGCTTGGCCTTATGGTATCACCACGGGTTAGGGCATGCCTGGAAGCTCCCTTGAAAAGCAGGGGTTGAAGCCAAAGTGCTTGTGGCTTTCCAGGCATGGGTGGGTATTAATCTGACAGACCCCAAGCTGATTTAAAGCCTGGAAATATACTCCTGTTCACCATTGGATGCCACCACCACAGCAATAACTGTATTGTTATGATTTTCCGGACAACTGAGACACTATAGTTGATCAGAAGGATTAAGGTGAATGGCCTTGTTAAGTGCACAGATCTTTATATAAATAGTTTGTGCCTGCCCAACAAGCCCTTTACCTTCTATCATGACTACTTCCCAGAGGCCAAGTAAAACTTGCCTGAAACATCACCCAAGGTCTTCATACAAACCTGACCAACCTCAATAACCTGTTCTACCTCTTCCAATGCGGAAACACCTCGGTTAGCGTCTAAGCTGGGAAACTTGAGCAACAAGCAAATGCAGAAGGCATCCAACTGCAGTGTCATGTGTTTGAACAAGTTCCCTTAATTTAGCAAAGAGAATGCCGTGCTCCAATAGAGCTGGATTAACTACCCATCTGTACAACCTCATTGCCTGTGTTAACAGCAGTTACCACAACGACTATCAGCTCACACTGAGGAAGCACTAACCTGAATCACCTACCGGCCATGTGCTATAGACTAAGCACGTTTCACCCACCAACCCAATTTGAGATTACATGATTCAGGTCTAAGCATACCATTATCGCACCTTTGCAGCTAGCGCTCTGGTCGTGTTTTTACTTGCAGCAACCAGGTGGAAAAGGGCTGGAGACTAAGACACATTAACCACCTGGAATTTGAACATAAGCATAAAAGTTCTACAGCTGCTACAGGAACACAAACTATAGTCAAGGAATAGTTCAGGTCAGAGGGAACCTTAAAGATCATCCAGTTCCAGCCTCCTGCACTGGGCAGGGACACCTCCCACTGGATCAGGTTGCTCCAAGCTCCATCTGACCTGGCCTTGAACACCTCCAGGGACAGGTCAATGAACTTGTTGACTTAAACTCAGATACAAGTCCACATTTCCTCAGCTCCTCTGCAGATACTTTCTCCCTAGGCTGCAGACAAACATGCATGCTTTGTAGAGACCAAGTCTTCAATAGCATAGTTGAAAGCAGGGGTAAGTGATTAGTATCAGTTACCATACAGCAAACAATTAAAATGTTAAATTTTTGGCACTCCCATTCATCTTGCAAATCTGATTTACCACTTCCACAGCCACGTGAAGTATCTTAGTCCTTCAAAACCTCAAATCTAGTTGCAGCAGCGTTTGGATTTTACCTGTCACAGTCTGCAAATACACCTTTTGGTACTGGGCTTTCCTTTTGCTTTGTGTTTAAGCAGAGTGTAACTGGCAAGACTGCTGAAGGTCTGGCAGTAAGCGTTCAGTGAGCCTTCTCAGATCATTGTGTGGTTGGGTTGTCAGGGATCCTTTGTGGCCTAGGCTGCTCGACGCATTTTGGCTACGTTTATATCACATCATGATTGTCAGAGGTTATTTTCAAGAGAAAAATCTGTGAAGGTGGTGGAAGCACTAAAACAAGAGCATCAATAAGCACTTCTGAAGGTGTATGAAGGCATATTTTGCACAAGAAGGGAGAAATGTCTTCAGATATAAGGAAAGACCACCTCAAGACCACCTCTAATGTACAAGCTACCCCTACACACCAAATGCTAATTAGCCTCCCTCATCAGTGCGCAGCAACTCGAGTCTGGTTCTGTGTCCTGAGATGCTTCTGTCTAAATAAACAAACACCCATCCAGACATCACCAAAAGCATCACCTCCACGAAGCTCCTGGTCACCAAGAACGCTGGCAAATTCTCTTCTGAACCATTTTGTGGGTACAACAGTCTGTGAACATTTCCCCTTTTTGCAGGAACAGGAAAGGGAAGCAGGGAGATTTAGCCTAAGGAACTGTACTAATTCAAGCACAGAACGAGGGATGACGTTCCAGGCAGCTGAATGTTTCTGTGATGACTGAAACATCTGACTATTCAAGCTCAAGTGCCTTATTCACTCTGATAGTGTGTTTAGCCTTGCTCAGACATACACCAGTTGCAAGATCGGGATTTTTCTTACTAAGAGTCTCTCTCCCTTCTGCTCAGATAGAAACCAAAGCAAGGACTCACACATACACACAATCTCCATGCTGCAGGGGAGATGTTATCCAGCAGTAACTGCCAGGTGCAGGTATACCTCAACACTGATGTGGTTGCAACCAACCTGTTAGAAATGACTCGTGCCACTGACAGACTGAGACACTCAGAAGATCATGAGGCTGCAAAAGCCCAGAGCTGAGACACTGATATATTCTACTTTTCTGCAACACAAAATTCTGGCCCTTTCTTCTCAGGGGAAATAATGCTACAGGAGACCTAGCAGTCCCATTACACCTCTAAGGAGCAGGCATCTCTTCAAACAGCTGTTAATCTCCTGGACTGCGTCACTCCTCCAAGTCACACCCACCTGCAAGAGCAGGGCCTGGATGGCACAAGGATTCTGTGTTTTAGTCAATGGAATGAATCAAGTGCAGCAAGTTGGAGACCTGACTTCAGATGAAAACGATTAGGCAATAAAAGAGAGACTTTTGTGCTGAGGTCATAAGAGCAAAGAGTCACGAGAAACTTAAGTCATCGAGCCCACTCCCTTGGGTGCAGTGTGGGCCAGCGCAGTCTACGGAGTGGATTCATCAGCATTCCCACCACTTCCTTAGCATTTCCATCAGTATTTGACTTACCTCCCTCCAAAAAGCAGCATCTCCATCAATCTCTGCACAGCTTTGCCTCTTAAAGAGAGAAGATGCTTCTCAATTCACTCATTCAACTAATCTCTCCAAAAGCACAAACCAAGCCTTAACGTTTGCTCTGTCAAGAATCCAGTAGGGACTGAACTAAGAATAGCACCTAAGGTGAAGGACAGAGCTTGCTAGTAGGATTAGCTGGTGCAATTACAGGTAGCAAATCCCTGCTTCTCAGAGGCTTTATCGTTAAGCAGCAAGAGAAATACCTCTTTTCTTGGCGAGGTGTTGTGGGGGGTTTTTTTGTTTGTTTGCTTCTCAAGACACCAAGGCTGAAAGAGCACAGAGCAACTGAAGGCTGCATGACTGCAGCTTGGTGTGCTTCTGCTTCCCTCTGCTGGGAGGCAGGCAGCCAGCAGACCCAGAGAGGGGACACCTTGTCCTGGCATCCTCTCCTCCTCAAACCTGAAGCCTGCAGGCACACAAGGTCACAAGGCTGCAGCAGTACAGATGGAAGAATCTCTTCCAGATGCAGCTGGGAGAAGCTCATCACATTTCTCCTACTAATTCACAGATGGAGACAAAAGGTCCTTTTGGTCAACCACTTAATGAAACCTGGGCTTTTTGCCATCTGCTCCCTCCCTACCTCCAAAGCCCGGACTGCAGGTATCTTTATTTTGTTGCATGCTTCACATCTGCGGAACCAGCAGGGTTTTCAGCAGGAAAAGAGGTCAGGTTCAGTTGTGCCACGTGCTAATGTACTCAGGGAGGGAAGCCTGTGCAGCAGCAGGCATACACACCTTTGCACCTAAGGACCAGTGCCAGAACCCCGACAGCGGCTAGTTAGCCTGGCCATGCTTTCTCTACCACTGCTGCAAGCCCTCAATTCCTCTTGAAATGACTACCATGGAAATAAATACTTCCAATCCATCCTTCTCCAAACTTACTGACCATTCTTACCTAGGTAAAAGCAGCTTTGAACCCATTGAGGTGCCAACTGCATAGAGCAGTCATCAAGAACAGAACTGCAGCAATTCAAAGTGGTGGAAAACATGGATGCACAGGGCTCTCATCTCTCCTGCCTGCTAATGCTGCACTTCAGGACACATAAGAAAACAGAAAAAAAAAAGGGAAAAAAAAAGCCAGCAATAAATCAAGA
>WAAB01020142.1:21359-56255 GCA_013389865.1 Piaya cayana
CCCATACCTGAGGCCTCCTGCAAACCCTCTGTCTCCAATTCTAAGTTATCAGTTCAGTAGCACCACAAGAAACTGCATATAAGGTGATCTAAGAAAGCGTCCAGTCTCCTCTACTTCAATATTATGACTGTAGGATAAGGAGTTACGCTAACAGGTTAAGTTTGAGATAAAATTTAAAAGCCTTACCACACCTGTTTGCAACATCTTCCAGAGCAAAGCCACCAAACTCTGCTTGGCTCGCAGGCTGTGCTGCCAAGAGGTCCAGCAGCGTTGTAAGACACCCCCTTCATGATCTCTCCTCCAAATCCCCTGTGTCTGTGGCCAGCAGCCCTGCAGGTTGTCCATAGACCAGTCGAGTCCTCTTCCACTCTTGGACCTCCTCTTTGGGTTCAATTCTCCTAAGAGAGGCAGAACCAATCATCCCACAGCCTGCAGTCTTCCGCTGCAGCAACAGGGTTTTCGTTGGGGTCCAAAAAAGGCTGTTTCCACTTGAAGAGCTTTAATCCCTAGGAGGTAGAACACACAAACTGCATTCTATCATTCTACAAGCCACACTTTATCTTACTGTTTCCCTCAGCATACAGTCCAGATATCTTACGCATGCTGCAACGACAGTAACCCAAGGATCACCCGCACTGCAGCAGCAAGTCACTATTTCTTTGGTGTACACTTCCATCAACACCGTTGCCACATAACATGCTGCATCTGTCATTTTACTCCCCAGAACACGATAGCATCCTGGCTGAGGCAACTGCAGAGCAGATGCTGCAGTGGTGGCTTCTCACCCAAGTTCAATTTGCCTACTGGAGCGTTGCCGCTTCCTCACCATGACCGTTACCTGCATCGTTCCAATAAGCCCCTAGGGACATGCCTACACACAGCAGCATCCCTTGTTGCAACTGAAGGACATCCAGGAAAAGGACACTGCATTCTACTCGTAGACATAATGCAATGGGCTTGGCCAACTCAACTGCTTAATGACTGGGAGGGGGATGAAGCAGAGCACAGGACTTGGCTGTCACAGTGCTTGCAGCAGCACCTTTCGGTTGCAGGCCGTCCGTTGTTCATTCCTCCCCCCTCCTCCTTTTCTCTGCAATGTCCTTCTTTGCTGAAGAGTTTTCAGACAGGGCTTTTGCTGCAGTGCATCAAAGAGCGGGTGGCTTGCCAGCAAACCACAAAGTGTTCCCTCCTCTTCACTTCTCCCCCTTCTACCCGAGGCACTCCAGCTGATACTCAGTAATCAGACACTCAACAGCTATAGGACTGAGCCTTCAAGCAGGACCAGCTCTTATTTGCACCACCCTTCCTTTAAGCTCCTCCAGGTGTACACAAGGATCCCGCTGCATTTTACCCTCTGTGTGCCATAACCACTTTTATACAGCTCTGCAGAGCACTCTTCTACCCTGGGGGCACACTGATTTTGCCAGCTCTATAGCCAAGGCAGCCTCGGATCTCGGAATATGTCCAAGGTCTGTGTCCTCAGGGCTGCAACCCACTGCTCTAACATGCATGCTTTTCCACAATCCAGGCTCATTCCAAGATTGGCTTTGAGGACCAGTCTCCTCCTGCCCTCCAGTTCAAGGATACTTGCTTCAGGCCCCTCTTTGCCTAGAGGGGTTCAAACGTTGCTCTCGGAAGCACCCCAAGCACACTCAAACCCTTGACAAACTGTCAAGGTTGCATGTTCTGCTACTGACAGTGCTCCTGCATCGACACAACGATGCCTTCTGTCAAAGAATTATGTTCTTCACAATAGCTAAAAGTACACCCTGGTATCCCCTGGGAGGAGGTTTGCACGGGGCAGCATTTCAGAGCCTGGGAGGTCCACATTACCCAGAACACAGCACCTTAGGGATAGCCTCAACCAGCATTTTTCTCCCCACTTTGACAGTGACCTTCGAAGTTGAAAATGGCTCTCCACATCATTCTCCTTTATTTAATAAAAATCATGCATTGTCAGCCAACTCTCCACCTCCTCTGAACAACAGAGCTGACAAGGGACTTACGACTGGTGCTAAATTACAATCCACTGGTATTTCAAACCTGAAAATTTCACCAACAATTCGAGGTCAACAGCTACTTCAAGGCCATTTCCATGCTTTTAGTGAATATAACAAGCTTTTGTCTGCGAGCTTTCTGGGACGAGGACTTTATTTTGTTTTCACAGGATTCAATACAACTTCAACTGCCAAACCAAGCGAAGGGCATCTTCAATAAAGAACAGAATTAAGTGAAGATAAGCTTAAGACAAGAGCAGAGTGCTTTCTATTTGTCACAAGGAAGCTTTTAAAGTGAGGTAGGCTTTGCCCCCTGTTTATAGAAGTACAGTTATTTGCAGCAGAACATTGATGCAAATTAAAATCCATTTAGGTTTGCCAAATTTTAGTTCTTCCTCACTCAGCAGTAGGCCCTCCGCCTTCTCAAAAGATCAGTTGTCTGTAAAGGAGGGGAAAGGCACAAGAAGGGTCACCGAATGGCAACCCTGCTGCAGTTTAGCTCTCCCAGCATAATTAGAAATTGTAAAGGCCAAGCTGGAAAAAAATTACATCTTAAGGACATTTATGTCCAGACAGAGGTAGGAAAGAACACAGTTAAGATTCCTGGCACATGGGAATTCTTGTGTTGGTGTGTCAGACAGGGTGGGCAGAAAGCAATTTGCAGCAGCTGGTAAGGCTTTTAATACCTTGGTACATCACAGAACTGAGACAGCCAACAACTCCCCCCACCCCTCACACTCCTGATCACTCTGGATTCTGCAGTGACAGAGCTAATGGGAAGAATCTGCAGAGGTTTTGCAAGAAGCAGCCTCACTCCTTTGCCCTAGTCCAAATGTTTATGGTCTGTGGGAAAACAGGCACCTTCCCTGGAGGGGTATAAGGGACGGGTGGACGAGGCGTTGAAGGATGTGGTTTAATGATTGATAGGAATGGTTGGACTCGATGATCCGGTGGGTCTTTTCCAACCTGATGATTCTATAAAATGCTTGACAGTGGGAAAGGAACACATCTTCCAGGCAAAACCAATGAGCCACCGAGTGGGGTCAAGCAGCATATATTAAATTCCTCTTTTCTATAAGAGGCCCTTCCTCACATTGCTTCTGTATTTCTGCACTCAAAACCAAACATCCTGGAAGAAAGAAATACACAACACGCGAGTTTGCTGCAGTGCTAGGTAAGACCCACAGAATATGTCAGTCATGAAACAAAGAGGGGAAAGAAACACACATGAGCTACATCCCCACAACCTCACACACAGCCTGCTCTTGGACTACGCTGTATTTGTCTTAGTAGCACCCAAGACAAGAGTTAAAACAAACTATAGACACATCCAAATATCTAAAGGATACGTGCCTTTTGCAGTGGGCACCAGGCACCAAATCCATGACCTTCTCCAAAAATACACACTGTCATTTGACCCCAGTCTTGCTTAACCATTTCTCTACCAGCCACTGAAAACTGATAAGGAAAAGGCAGTAGGAACAAGCAAACCACCCTTTAAATCCCACCCATGAAACAGTCACCTGGGGCTCTGCTAGTAGTGCTGGCTGTAGCCATAAAGAATTTGGTACCTCATGTCTCTGCAAGCTCTTGAGCCCCAAAGCAGGTGCTTAGGACTAAGCCTCCTCACAATTTATAAAGCTAGTATTTCAAGACACCTTACTCTTATAAAAAAAGACTCTAGCAGAAACAAATACTCCAGGCAGCTCAGAATGCTAAAACCCACTCTACAATAAATACAGCAGCCAGAAAAAGAGCACTGTTCTCCAGATCAGACCGGCATTAAAGGAAGAAATCAGCTGAAATATGGTCTTTCACCACACACAAAGCCTAGATTTCCAAGGCACTGAATCCATGCATACTGACTTCTGTCATATCATACTATCCAAACATCTAAATATCCAAAAATATCACACTATCCAAATATCAGCATAGCACAGAAGCTAAAGGTGGCACTGAAGGCCCTGCAAACTCCAGCTATGGTTTAATATGCACTGAAGACACCTTCCCACATGCATAAAGCAAGAGCTGCTAGGGCAGCACAGGATGCAAGAGGACAGACAGCATGAAGTACATATTCCCTCTCCCAACCCTCACACTCCAGTGTTACTTGGTCTTTTGCAACTTTTCCTCCCCTTGCTCAGCATTGAAGGGTTCTTTGCCTTCAGGTTCCATATATGAGCATGAAGTCAGTTATGCTTCACCTGAACAGATTATTGCTCTGACACTTCAGGACAGGGACTGCTATTTGAAATGCACAAGCCTTGGATGTGGCGCACTTTTGTCCTCTATAATCATTCTTCTTTTCTCTACCTGCTAGAAAGTCATCTTCCCAGGTTTTCAAGAAGACAGAGTGAACCCCTTCAAGAGGTTCTCATGTCCGCTTCTAGAAAGCGGAACTCCAGAGAACGTAGCTGCAGTTCCCATGCTTCTATCACCTTTGGTGAAGTCCATTCTATTTTAAAGCAGTTGTTTTTCCCTTAGGGCAGAGGCCAAAATGCTTCTATACCAATTACCCTTCCACAATGCTGGAACACCCTGTCACACTCGTGATCCCTTTGGAGATTTCCATCAAGCCTACTTGCTCGGTTACTTTTGTTTTATTCCTATTCTGCCGATTAAAGTGGTTCTTCATAACCACCACAAACTTATGCATAAGTACTTTGTAAATGAAATTAAGTCTCTTAGCTCATTAATATGATGACATAAGGAAAAAAAGAATTAATGCAGTATTCGTGGGCAGCATAAAGTCTGCATCACAACCACTGGAGTTTCAGTTTAAGTAACTTGTGATTTACATCATGCAAAACTTCAAGTCCCATCCTTACATTTGTGACTCCCCTTTTATCTTCAAGGCTCGAGGTCAGTGATCTCCCTGATGAAAGATCTGAAAGTTTTATTGAATTTAAAAGCAGCTGAGGGTGCCTCAGGGCTTGCCTCTACCATCAGCTTACATTGTGTGACCTTGAGAGATGAGGCTTTGGTCCCAGCCTCCCTGCTCTGTGATGAGGATAACACTTACCTTTCCTACAGATCTGACTGACTTTTCTTAGTCCTTGTGCAAGCACACACACACACACACAAAAAAAAGCCACCACGATTACAGATCTAATCAATGCAAACATACACTACTACTCTCCAATAAAGTGGCAGACACAAGTAATTGCCTCAGCCTCAGTGGGGACAAGAACACCCTTCCTGGCATCAAGAGACATCACTAAAAAAGGCAAGTCAAATATTTAGTCATTTCAGATGCTGCTAATGACATCCAGCAGCGGCTCCACAGCAGCAGCACAGATCTAACTTGGTATGTGTGGTGACAACTGATTGCTGAGAAGCTTCCCCCCCCTTCTCTCGCCCCCTAGACACAAAATATGAAATCTGCATCGACAAGGATTTCAGCACTTCATTGCTATTTCAACAGAATTAATAATTGCTCAAGCCACATTTTGCCCCTTGCCCCATTCATTCAGAGTCTGGAATTGCTAAGAAGCTGCATTTCAATTACTACAGACATTTTTACATTAGGAAAATGCAAGCTGCTAGCAGACATTTGTGTGAATTTTTTTAATAATACATGTTTTACACTTAAAAATTCAGTCCTCATGCTGTTAAATTGTGTTTAGACTGCACACTTCTCCAGAAAATGCAAGTCAAACTTCTGCAGAAAAAGGCTGTGCTACCACATTTCCAATGCAAATTCAACTTCTGAGGGTTGTATCACAGTATTAGTGCTTGGAGGTGATATGAACCTAAGGAAAGCGTCCCTAACACCCACTTTTGAGGCTCAGTTCAGCGGACGCGAGCACACAAGGACACGGTCTTCTGGGAAAAGGGTGCTGAAGCTGATGCTGTGTCCAGCCATTGCTGGAAACAACTGGTTTTAAACAGATTGCTTAAAAATTCGAAGTAAAAGCAAGTCATTTGGGGCTGCAGAAACCCCTGATTCCAGCTGGCAGCTCCGGAGAGCTCCGGACAAGCAGGGAAAGGGGAATCCCTGGCTAAGGCTGCTGCTTTGCAGATCACTTGAAGGAGAAAAGCACTGGCACTACTGCACTCTTAAAGCTGCAGTGTCCAATTTCTCCTCCATCCTCCTGCCTCCAGCCCCCAGTTTCTTGGGTGGGGGTGACAGGGAGCTGGAGAGGGGACACAAGCTGCCAAGGAAAAGGGAAGGGGAGGGAGATGGAGAAAGTTTCCTTGCCTTCCTTGGAGTTCTGCATCAGCAGCAAGGCAGCGCGTCCTGCTGCACTCCTGCAAAGGCTCTGCAGCTGAGCACAGGGCTCGGACTGCAGCACAACTGCACCAGCCTCAAGGCACTGAAACCCCTCCACCCCCCTGGAAAAATCAGCAGCAGAGACCATGCAAACCCAGAGCTCCTGACAAAGTGATTTTAGTAGGTTTAATTCTGTTATTTTATTTTTTGTTGTTGTTATAAAAATGCAGATTATAAAATACTTGACTGATTCAGCATCCCTCATATTGGTCCCAAGGAGAATTAAAATGACAGGGAGGAAACAAACTGAACGAAGTTGAATTAGCAAGCACACACCAGAAGTTAGACTTTTTAATCCTTTATCAATTATAAAAGCCAGCCCTGCAGGAGGAAGGACCACAGCCCCTTTGAAATGCCTCCCTCCCCAAAAGGGCATGCAAGCCAGGTTAAGAAACCCTCCCTCCCACTCAAGTTCTCTCTCCTTACCCCAAAGCTGAGCTCTGCAGAGTGGATTTCTCAGAGATGAAGCGTTGTCTAGAGCAGCAAAAGTTGCAGACTGCTGCTCCTGGGAGGGAGGCAGGACCTGGCATAAGTAGTGTCAGACGGGTCCTTGCACTGAAGTGATGCTGGGAGAGCCCAGAGCTGTTCAGACAGGCAAGAGGGGGGGAGAAAAAAAAGCAGGGGGAGGGGGAGTTATAAAGTCTTAAATCCCTGACACTGCAAGAACCCTGATCCTATAGGATTGTATCTAAAAAGCAAGTGCTCACTCTCTGTGCAGCTGTATTTCCTGACAAGGTGGAGACTGAGCTGAGTTCTCTCACCTGGTGATGTTGCTCTTGCAAGAGGAAAAAAAAAAGGAACAGCAAATCAGGCATCTGCAAAAGGCTCTCAAACACACTCTGCTCCCACCTGAGCTCGGCAAGGTGTGGGGTGCAGGTTGGAACTTGCTTCCAAGTCAGCAGTGGCTTCTCAAGCAAACAGAAGCAGGGAAGATGCGGAGAGAGTGTTCTTTAATCAGCAAGGACAGGGGATGACAAAGAGAACAGGGAGCAATCTCATTCTCCATGGTATTGTCTTAACTATACTAAGAATTCAGACAGAAGGTGCAAATGTATATATTAAGTTTGAAAAACAAAACCAACCAACAACCCCAAAAGCTCACACCCCCCACAAACTTTTAACAGCTCCAATTTTTATTCTGATCCAAACACCTGCCTTTAGCAAAGCTATTTTGTTTTAAACCAGCTCAGGCCTAGAAAAGTTTCTTGCCCTGTGTACATATAATTCCTGCTTCATATTGCTTTGACTGTTCCATTGATTACACTATTGGAAGTTGTGTAGACCCCTGTATTTCATGGCAGGTTTAACCCCTTTTTCATGGCAGAGAGATTCTGTGAGCACGCACACAACATGCACCAGTCCATTTTCCTTTCAGTTCATGGAAGTGAGAGTCAGCATCAAGCATCAAAAGAACTGCTGCTCAGAGAAGGGACCTCACTTTGTCCTGGAGTTAGCAGTTGCCAATAATTTCTGGTTTTGCTATTCTAGGCTCCAGTGCTAAGTGAGACTGAGGAAGGAGAAACCAGCTTAAACTCAAGGGTGTTCAAGGACAGCACCAGGGGAACAACTGAACCAGGCCCTGGAACCAGCAGCTGCAGAGTGAAAGTTTCGAAACATGTTAATTTTTCATCCACATACTTCAATGCACCATAGCAAAACGCCAACTGTGCATCAGGGTCAATCTAAATTTATTATTGCCTTTTGATACCACCCTTGAAAGCTTTTAGACCAAGTTTTCAGATATGCTGATAACCTACAGCCAAAAGAGACCTGGCACTGACTGGAAAGCCTTTTCCTTCCTTTTCACTTCCATTGCTTCTCCATTTGGAGCTAAGTTTTTTGTCTGGACCGCTCACACCTGCCCATCAGTTGTGTAACCCTAACACAGAGGATACCTGCTCTTTGCCAGGTGAGATGCACCTTATGCAGATGAAGATCTGCATCCAGCACACCAGCCGTTACCAGCCACCAGCTTAGGGTTCAAGGGTCCAAGTCAGTTTTTGCTTCTTGGTACCTCTCACAAGACAGCAAACTCGATTGTTTTGGTTCTACAAGACCACAGAAGAGCACCGAGACACAAAGCTAGGTATTCAAATTTGTATTTATAGTTACTCACACCTCGTCACCAGCATGGTGCTGCTGCAGTGCCTGCATGGCAGAATTAACACTGAGAGGCAGGATATTCTCAATATAAGTCCCCTGCCTCTGTAGACCCTCAGTGACACCTGGAATCAGGCTAAAACCAGCAGCAAGAGACTCCCCTGAACCTCCAAATGCTTTATTGACATTCTAAACAGCTTTACCAAAGCTTTAAAAACATCAATTTACAAAACCATTTCACAGTACTTCAAGGCCACTCACTCTACAGACCAGAAACATTTAGTTAATCTGTAGCAGGGAAGAAAAAGCAACATTTAAATAAAACAAAGTTCCAATGCACAGTCTGCACACAACATGCACTGAACAAGGCACAGCATCCCAAACCCTGCACCAATTTGCTGCTGCACTACAGCCCATTAATAGCAACACTTTTATGCATTTTGGTGCATTTCATTTTGTTATAGAACAATTATGATGAAGGATTTAGGTTTTAAGCCTTATCAATCTGCCTAATCTTCACGTGGCTTTAAGATGAGGGCAGAAGGGTATCTTTTCAACTTTTACTTTCCCATTCTGCTGCAAGATGCTCAGAGAAATCCTCTGACTTTCTTCAGCTGTCTTGGTATTCGTGCAGTTCAGCTGTTCTGGAGTGCAGCAGTGCTGGGCTAATCAGCTTTCTGACATGAAGTGCAACACAGCTCTGCTGCAGTGCTGTGGCATCAGATACTGTTTAGGCCATGATTTATATAGTAACGTGAAGGTGGTTTGTAGATAGAGCTTTTGCTTTTATTACCATTTCCAAAACTTCTTGAATAGAAGAAACAACGTGACTGCAACGGTTAGACCTGTGCCACCCAATAAAGGTGGAAACAGTGGTATTCAGCATTGCACTGGCCATTCAGAATGAGAAAGCCTCAGACTGAAGATATGAATGTCAAGGTATGAGCTAAAATATTCCTAGACTGGGAAGTTTCTGTATATTTAAAAGCTTTTTCTCACATGTGCTATTTTTATACTATTAATTTTGTTCGGCTTTTTAAATCTAGGACAAAATGTCCAATCCTAATGGGTCAGAAAACTTACCAGCACAACAACATCCATTACTAACTTCAGAAGTTCAGTGTGTCAGTCTTCATCAGTCAATATTTACCTAAAATATAGTAACTATTAAACTCCAGTCCAGCACATTCTGGGGAACTTTGGGTAGCTCAATGATTACAGCACTCCCTGCACATCTGTCTTCTGTCCATCTTTCACATCACAAGCCAATAAAAATCATTTTTGCTTAGCCAGCCCCACAGTTTGGGGAAGGCCAGCAATGTTCAGTGGACAGAGAACTGCCACGGTATCGCTAAGCCTTCAAAAGCTCGTGGCTTTAATTCCTGAGCACTCCAGAAGCTGTCAGAGCCAGACAGCAACACAAGACACCTGCCTTGAGCTTCTTTCTCAAGTTAACTAATCACAATATAGACTTACAACTGCTGAAGCTTTGAATCAGAGAACTGTTCACATTAGAGAACAAACAAGGAAAAGTTATTACTTGGAAAACCAAAGGCAGAGAGGAGGCAATCACTTCATCTGTGAACTACTTTGGCTTATCTTTAGTAGACAGAGTATCTCCATGTATTATGTCTACAACAATAGGGACCAGTAGTTGTTTTATGATTTTTTTTTCCCCCTCAGATAGGATAGATACAACTTAGTCTTTTAGTTAATGCACTAAGAGGCCCTCAGGAGCCACAAGGAATGTCATCAGCTACCAAAAGCTAAGCAAAGCTTTGTCCTCGTGCACTAGAGGAAGATAGTATTTCCCTAGATTAAAATAAACAGCACATTTAGCCTATAACTTCAATTTCCTTCCTCATTTAGCCCAAGACCAAACAGGGGACTGAAAGCAGCTCATCCTAGTGCTGTAATTCCTGGGGAAGATGCCAGCACTTTATCTTTAATCTGCTGATCGAACTGATGAGAACATCACTTTGTTCAAACAAAAGGCAGAAAGCAGGGACAGCTTACTTGATTGATCCGTTCTGGTTTGATTCGGGTAGAATACTTGGTGAAGATTAGCTCTCCTTATCCCCACCCCGCAATCCCTTCCCGCTTGTCACTTCTTTTAGCGAGTCCTCACGCTGTGGCTGCATCCTGGTTGGTGAGGGACGGATGGCAGACTGCACCATGACTGCAGCAGCACTGCTGAAACGCTCATCCAGACAGGGTGACACAACTTTACAACATAGCATTAAGTCATGTTTTAGTCCCATGACAGGTTGGGGCCAGCAGCAGAGATAATTGAATTAGCTCGTAATGCCCTCCTCTCAGGCTCCCCAGCTGGGTTAAGATGCTTTCCTGCCCCTCTCAAGTTGCACACCTGCGAAGCATTCGCTGGACGCGATTTCCACAGCTTAAAAAGGAAAGTCATCAAACAATGGAAACAGAAGCTCATAAGAGGCAGTAATACTCCCTCACCTTGGAATGTCTCAGCTTGACTTTTATGCTAAGCTCTTTAAGAGCCAAGCTGTCCAGAGAGAGCACCAGAGCAGCCAGGTCTTGGGTACCTCACCTGCAGCTGCTACAGCAAGACTCCTGCATAGATCAGCTTCCCAACCTCTAAACATACTACATCTGGATGCACAGAGATGCATTGTTTAGTATCAAACAGGTGTAAGTATTTAAACCTCAACTTATTTAAACTGGATTGGAGATTCCCCTCTATCAGGGCTCTTCAAGGGTTTAAGTAAGCATATCTAATCACAAACCAGCTTCAAGCACAACTGCAGCTCCAGAATTCATTAAGTAGCTAAATCATTGACTTGCCCCAACAGCCATGACAAAGCCCCTCTTTCTTACTCTCTCCCGCACCAGTTTAAAAACTGCCACTGTGATTTTTTACAGTCTGGTTTTCCAGAAGGCACAAAACAGTAACTTTATTTGCTAAGAACCCCAGCTGCTATACAGCTGTTGTTTATTGCTTTGCAGCAGAAGTTAACAGTCTTACTCAAAGTCACGTGAATTGGATAATCTAGAACTTCAGAGCCTTCCTAGAAGCTTGTTTCCACACCACAATGACCGACCAAGCTCCACAGCTCCATGACCAAGCAAGGCTCCCAGCTCATAAAACACCACACAACTGAGGAATGATAAAGCATCCACAGAAATTATTCTCATATTTACAACCAGATCTATAAACCATTGGCAGGAGATGCCTTTGCGGAGACTAATAAATTCAGCAGATATCAGTCAAGTTTCCTCTCGATTATTTCATCAAAACTTGCTTTACTGAAACACACCTTACCTCATCTAAGCAGTACAAACCCCATCCTGGCTTAGTTCCACCTCAAGACCAGTCTGTGAATGCAAAAGCAGAAGGCAAAACCCGACCCCTAACTCAAACTCACTTTTTATATTGTTTTTTCCCCCCTCCCAACTGGGTTCATTGCTACACCAAAATACAGTCTTCACCCAGAATTTACAAGCTCCTTGCTTCAGTTTAATACTCCTTTCCCTAAAACACAATCTTCAAACACCACCCAAAACATTGCTGCTTCTTACGGAGCTTTTATTTGCTTGTAGAACATCTGGCTACTTAATGCCCCTTCCTTTGCTAACTACCTTTTATTCCTTTATTGGCATCACATGTCTCATTTATTGCTCTGGACCGATTTCCCTTAAAGGAGCACGCAACAGAATAAGACTGAAAAGGCACTAGCAAAAGCACATTGTGATCCAAACCATCATCCTGATAAAATCTTACTTGCCCCAAATTATGAGATGTTAGAGCTCCTTAGTGAAACAGCAGAGATATTTTTAACGTGGTCAGAAAACCTATTTTATCTTCTGACCTTCAACTCAGAAATAGCTGCACCATTTTTTTCAGAGACTTCCAAAAAATGACTGCACAGCGCGACCCCCACTACAATTTCAGCCTCGATATTTGAGGTTTGGCATCATGGAACTAGTTGAAAACACAGTCTCTCAACAGGAGATATTAAACAACTGCCACTACTCCCAACTTCCAGCTCTATTTATAATAATAACAGGCTCAAGTGACCATGGCCTCAGCTGTTCTTCTCATTCAATGTGCCAGAAATATGCATCAAGGAGATTTGCACTTTAGTGATTTCTGCTAAAGTAGATAGCAACCTCCCTTTTTCTTCCAGAACAGAAAAAAAGACTGTAAAAAGGAGATTGCCATTTGCCACTTCTCCCAGTCTGCTGCACCCCAACAGACTCTGATTAGCTTCTGCGAGCTAAGCAAGCTTTGTCACCAGGTCATTAACGGGTTAAACCCATGGCTGTGGGACACAGCAATGATTCCCCTAAGCTTCTTGCTAAATGTACTGTGTAGTAATATCACACGGAGTGAGAAGGGGAGACCTCTGGAGCCGGATTATTTGTCCAGAGGGCTCTTTCAGATACGTTATTTACCCCCTCACCAAGTTCAATTCGTTAAATTTCATCACTTGAGCTCTGTTCGTGATCTGCCCTCTGCTTGGTTGCAGAAACAGGGCCACCATTCGAGCCATTCAGACTTTATCCACTCCAAAGCTGCATTCGTAACATGGTCGGAATCATAAAGCAACGTGGCATGCGAAGCAGGATAGACTGCAGTCTCCTCATCCCTAGTTTGCAATCGGATCTTGCGGACAAACCCAAGTGCTAACATGACACCTTTACAACTCCATAAAGGGTCTTTTTGAGATCAGGGACAAACGCTGATTGGAAAAACCTCCGGAACACAGTCATGAAAAGGGTTACAGCATCAAGAAATTAGACTAAATAGAATTAAAAGTTATATCATAAATTTGGTGCAAGGCTTGTCTTCTTGGAGAGAAGCCTCTGAGGAGAACTTANCTTCCAACCCAAACCAATTCTATGATTCTATGACTCTCTCTATCTCTCTATATAAATTAGACCAGCCAATGCAACTGAAGAAAACAGACTTGTTCTTCTAGTCACCAAACCTCCTGCCCTCAGCACAGGCCTTGGCCTGATGCTGCATTTACAAACCTCTCCAACCCAATTGCTCTACCCCAGAATATACCCATCCATGCAACCACGCCTGATACAACCCCCAGAAGTCGAATAAGTGCCGTCCCCCGTGCCCACGGCACAGTCCCAGCAGCAGGGCTGGGCTGGAGCCGGCCGAGGGGTTGCAACCTCAGAGACCCCGCAGCGCTGCCTTTTTTAAAATGTTCTTTTTTCTCCCCCACTCTCCCTCCCGACCGTCCGCTCCCCGGCACGAGCCGACGCCAACCGCAGAGTCTTTCTGCGGTGGGAGGAGCGCGCCGGCGGGCGGGGCGCTGTGTCGGGCCCGCCCGCACCGCCGCCGCCGCCCCGCGGGCCCCGGGGTGGGAGGGAGGTGAGTGTGGGGGGGGTTGTTCGCTGTCGCTGCCGCCGGGGAGCACCGAGCAGGGGGAGCACCGAGCCGGGGCCCCGCTCCCCTCCGGGCACGGCCGGGCAGGGCTGCTCGGGGCGCACGCAGGGCTGGGCAGCGCGGAGAACCTCGTGCAGGGGTGCGGGATGGGGGCAGGATGAGTGCCGAGCTGCAGGGGGGGCGTAGGGGGTGCAGGATGGGTCCAGGATGAGTGCAGGGCAGGTGCAGAGCTGCAGGGGGGGTGCAGGGTAGGTACAGGATTGGTGCAGGGGTGCAGGATGGGTGCAGGATGGGATTGGTGGTGCAGGGTAGGTGCAGGATGGGTGTAGATGTGCAGGGTAGGTGCAGGATTGGTGCATAGGTGCGGGATAGGTGCATAGGAACGGGATGGGTGCGGCAGGGGTGCAGGATGGGTGCAAGGGTGCAAGGTGGCTGCAGAGGTGCTGGAAGGGTTCAGATGTGCAGGATGGGTGCAGAGTGGGTGCAGAGATGCAGGATGGATGCGGGGGTGCAGGGTTGCAAGACAGGTGCAGCGGTGCACGGTGGTTGCAGACGTGCAGGAGAGGTGCAGGGTGGCTGTAGAGGTGCAGGGGTGCAGAGTGGGTGTGGAGATGCAGGATGGGTGCACGGTGGATGCAGGAGTGCAGCAGGGGTGCAGGGTGGGTGCAAGATGCGTGCAGGATGGGTGTAGGGGTGCAGGATGGCTGCAGAGGCAGCCCCTCTTCCCCTAGTCACTCTGTCCCATCCCGTGGGAAGCACCATTCCAGACCCCTCCTCGCCCTTCTCCTGCCTGCTCACCTCTGTCACCGTGGGTGCCAGTCACCGAGCTCTTCCCACACCTTCAGGACTCGGGAAACGGGGAGCAGCTCACCCCCAGGCAGCGTAGGGTGGGTGGGTGGTGGGGTTCTGCTGGCTGTGACAGCGAGGGACAAGCACTTGGGAGGTGAAACCACCTGGCTTTGAAGCCTGTGTGGCTGAGGTGGTGCTTAACACACTGTGGTCATTTTTCTTACTGCAACCCTGTCCTCGTTTTCCAGGGCTTTGGAACTGCCACTGTGCTGGGGCCAGAGCTTGCTTGATTTTTTGGAGCGAGGCTGTATCAGGGCTGCATTGGATGGTTAATAAGAAGGGCCAAGCGCTAATTAATGCATCTCCCAGCTTGCTTTTCATGTGAGTCTCCACCTGACCTTTCCAGGAACTCATGGTGAGGGTGTTCCTGCTCCTGTGTTTGCATATGCCAAAGACCCATGTGTTTTACCCCATTCTCAATCTCAGTAGCCCTTTTCTCCACGTGTTATAGGTGCAGAACCTTGTAGGAGCCCCAGGCTGTGCTGCATTTGGCTATGTCTCTGTTAATTAACAGAAACCAAAAAGATCTTTTGTATCTGTTGCATACAGCTGGGGAGCCTACAAGACTGAAATGAGCTCCGGCAAACTGGAGCTGTGGTGACTTAGCAAAAGAATGCACAGTCTTATCCTTTCTTCTGGGTTAAGCTCTTAGTGTTCTACGTGAATCGGGCTCGGGAGGCTTTTTCCTGAAGCCTCACTGAGTAACTCTGTCCTGGTAGGCTAGGGGTTGGTTTTAGTGTTTTATTTTTTGATGTGAACTGTGGTGATCATCTGATATGAAAGCGGTAAACAAACATCACTGGGTTTACTGAGCTTATTCTGCACAGTGTGGCACAATATTTTGCAATTGAGAGTGTTGTGAAACTGGTTTTCAGTTTGCTGGGAAATACATGTGACTGTGGAGCTGAATCTGCCAGGAAACTCTTTGGCCGATTCCCTCATTTCTTTGAGTACGTGGAAAAGAATGATCCACCAACCCTTGCCGTTCCGTAGAAGGTACCTGCTCTTCAGGTGTGGTCTCTGTCCGGTACCTGCATCCGGGCAGTATGTCAGACTTCTCCAGGTTCCTGGAAGAAAGTTTGTTGAAGCAAATGTAAATATTACGTTGTTGTACAGAGAAACCGTCATCTGCAATATAACCTCGTAGTGGAGAAAGGAAAACCAAGCCTCTGCCCAAAGTTATAATTATTTATACTGCAGGCAAAACCTCAGGAGCAACATTTCTACCCCTCTGCAGTGCCAGCACTGTTTGCTGGGTTCCTTAAGTGGGTAGATAGAGGAATGCTCCCAGGGAGGCTCACCAGGGTCTCGGTTGGAGACCTTCAGCATTAATCTGAGCTCACATGCGAAGCACGGTTAGGCAGGCAGCCTGGAAGCAAGGAGGTGCCACAAATTGCCTGCATTTTGTCTTCTTGCAGCCAAAAGGTTTAGCACAGTGTGGGCCGAGAGCTGGGATGTGCTGGGATGTTCCTGGCACAGGCACGATCATTTTTTCTCTACTGTAATTGGGTGTTTCCTCTCATTTACTAGAAAGGGAACAACCTGCCTTATCTTGCTTGCTCACCTGACCATTGATCAGAGTCTGCTGTACGCTCAGCCACAGAAGTGAAGTTTGCACTGAGGAGGAGCTGTGAAGAGTAAGTTTTCAGCTACTTTTGCCTCTCAGTCCCTGTAAAGCTCCTGTATTACTCAGGTGAGTCTGCTGGGAGAGAGAAACATGAGATTTCTAAAGCTGCAGGTTGACAGAGGTCTTCATTCACGTATCCAAGATCATTTCTTGTTGTATGGTCATGCAACTGCACCAGGAGAAAAAAGCCATGTACTTTTCCCTCTTACTGTCAAAAAATGGCTGGTTTTCCTACCCAGGTAAAATGAAAAGGTATATATTTATTGACCGGAACCAAAAGTTTTTAAAGAAGTTAATTCTCTTGTGGGCTCCAATCAAACACAACTTCAGAAAATGAAATTAAGAGAATGAAATAGCCAGTGTAAGAGCTAATACTTGATGTAATGAGAACAGCACAATGGTTTATTCGCTTGTTCTGGATGATGTCTCTTGAGATGTTAAGTCATTGCTGTGTTTCTAGGTGTAAGAATTAGATTGTCTTTTTTCATTTAATTTTAATTTCATTAAGTTTTCTCTTTTCCTTTCTCTTAAAACCAACTTTATTTGAGGTTCAAGAAGTAAGAATAAATAGGAAATGATTCTAGAGGTTTTTAGTCAGCTGTTGCAGTGGTTTGAGTGGTTACTGAGCGGAGCGGGCCACAACGGGTGCTGACACATGCTCTTCAGTTGCAGGAGGCAGAACACAAACCTCACATTGTCTCCTGGCTGCATACACAACCATCACGAGGCAGCATCTAGATTGGCTCATGTCTAGACTGAATTCGAAGGGCTAAACTTCCCCTGTGTTGTTTCATCAGACTGTTTCTCTCCCAGTATCTCATCCAAACCTAATTCAGCTCCACTGCTGAGAGCGGTGGGTGCACACGAGTCATTCAAGTGCAGGTTCAAGAAGAGTCTGTGTGCTGGAACTGCTAGTGGTCATGCTTGTCTCTGAGCTGCTGTGACAATATTGACATGAAGCGATGCCAAGGCAGCATGATGCCACTAGAGCAAAGTTCTAAACAGGAGGTTGTAGAAAGCAGTACTTAATTTGCAGGCATTTGTGTGTGTTTGTAGCCAGCTCTGAAATTTGTGTTAAAATGGATTTCAGTTACACAATTTGAAGGCACTGGCACCCCCTTTTTAACTCAAAGAATCATAGAATCTCTAGGTTGGAAAGGACCCACTGGATCATTGAGTCCAACCGTTCCTATCAGTCACTAAACCATGTCCCTCAACAGCTCATCCACCCACTGATCCCACTCACATGTGGGAACATTGCTTATGCCACTGAAAGACCTCAGGTACACACCATCTTCCACTTCTTGGTTTGCATAAGGGGGCTGCAGTCTTTTCAAGAGCCCCAGGATTCAAATTGTGGAGGGGAGGAGAGGCCATTGGGTGGAGGATCCAGTCACGGAAAAGCAGGTATCTTGCATTGTATTTTGCAGTGTTGCAATATGAATTGACAAATGTTCTTTGTTAATTCTGTCCTTTAGCGTTCCTGGGTCTCCCTCGTTTCTCCCAAGATGCTGGGGAATGTTCTGTGTGCCGTGTTGTTCATGGGAGCGTTGCCATCCCTGGCTGATGCGTCCCAGGGCCACATCTCTGTGGTCTTGCTGGGAGCCACGGGTGATCTGGCCAAGAAGTATTTGTGGCAGGGTCTCTTCCAACTCTACATGGACCAAGTGAGCAGTGGCCACAGCTTCACTTTCCATGGGGCTGCGCTGACAGCTCTGGAGCCAGGGCAGAGGCTGATGTTTGACGTGCTGAAGAAGCTGGCGTGTCCCCCGGATGAATCTCCCAACAGATGTGCTGTGCTCAAGGACCAGTTCCTGAAGCTGAGCCAGTACCACCAGCTGAAGACTGCTGAAAACTACACTGCGCTGAACAGAGAGATTGAGATGCTGCTCCACCAGGAAGGGCTGAAGGAGGCTGGGAGGATCTTCTACTTCTCAGTACCACCATTTGCCTACACAGAGATCGCCCGTCACATCAACAGCAGCTGCAGACCCCCTCCAGGAGCCTGGCTGCGGGTGGTGCTGGAGAAACCTTTTGGCCATGACCTGGAGTCAGCCCAGCAACTGGCTGCAGAGCTGACGAGCTTCTTCAGGGAAGAGGAGATGTACCGGGTGGACCATTACCTTGGCAAACAGGTGAGCAGCTTACAGTGTGCGGCCCCCTGCCAGATCAAGGGGTTTAGTGGCTGGGAGAGTGTTGGGCATCAGCTTGGCATGTAGAGAGAGTGTTGTTCTCTCAAATGCAGATAGAGCCACTGCATGTGCTCCCGAACCTCCATTTGGAGTCTTGTACTGTCCTGCTGTCTATCCTCTTGCAGGGCAGAGGAAACATGCAGACCAGAACAGGGCTTTCTCCTGTTAAGAGTGACTAGGGGTCCCGTCTCCAGAGGGGAGCCAGGGTGTAGGGTTGAACTGCGTGGGTGCATGAAGGAGAGATTCAGAATTCATCTGTCTTCTCCCCAAGGTCAGAGCTTTGATTTCGCTGAACGAGCAGCACCCTTTCCCTCTCACAGTACTCCTGTCTCATTACACACAGACCTCTCTGCTTAGCCCTGGCTTCTAGAAGCCGGTTTTAATTTGATATGACGTAGAGCTGATGGGTTCTTAGTTTTGCGGGATGCTTAGGAGAAGGTTTCTTCCTGCCCTGTGCTCCACTCAGTGTTTGGAGAAACTGTCTGCTGCAGGGACAGCTCAGGATGTGGAGCTGCATTGTCCCAGAGGGAATGTGTTCAAGGACATGACATCCTTGTTTTAGAGGAATGTGATAGCACATTTTGAAAGCAGTCTTTTTCAACCATGGCCCGGTGGCTAGGTTTTACTCAGGAGGTTTCATGTCCAACTGCAAGGATCTCTACTGAAAGGGTGGATTTTGTTTGTGTGTGTGTATATATATATATGTTTTTTTAAATTTTATTTTATTTCCCCCCCCAAAAAGCAGATAACTTCAGTGCTGCAAGGATCTGATCGGATGTATTTCAGCACTCTGCAACTGTACATTAGTCCCAGGATGGTCTGACTCAGCCCTTTGTCCTTTGGCAGGTGTAAAATGAGTGCCTTGCAGTTTGTAGTCCAGCTTTTCTCACACAAAACCTCAAAATGCCAGAATACCGTTAATGTCTACAGTCATCAGACGCACCATTGTGCATCACTGCAGCTTTTCTTGCTGGTTTTGTCTTCTCTGACCCACTCTGCTCTCTGCTGTGTGGCATCTCTGCTGTGTGGCACGTCTGCTGGCACTCCAGAGCTGGCCACATCCCAGAGCTGGATGGGGCAATGATGCAGGGAGCAGGGATGTTGTGGCAGTCTGGTGAGTTTTTGTTGGGTCTTTGATTTTTTTTACAGGCTGTAGCCCATATCCTGCCTTTTCGAGATGAAAACCAGCAGTTTCTGGATCCGATTTGGAACCGACATCATGTGGAAAGAGTGGAGATTGTCTTGAAAGAGACTGTGGATGCTAAAGGTTGGTGGGGCAAGTGTGCAGAGCTGTGGTGAATGAGTGAGAAGGAGGACTGGCAGGTTCATTAATAATGTGAAAGTGGCCCTTGAGGCAGTGTTGGTGCAGAAACAAAACAGAGCAGGTGAATGATACGTTGCTCCCTACAAAGAGATGGACTGTCTTACACTCCCTGTGCTAGGGATTGACTCACTTCCAGGTGGTATTACTGCTTCCAAGGAAGGATTCCTTTTGCAGTTCAGCTGGGAGCAGGGGCAGAATCCTCACCTTTTTCTGCTGCAGAGCTTTGGGGGCTTCCTATCCCAAATCTTGGTAAAAGACACTGGATTTGGAGTCGATGCAGTCTAAAGCCATTTCAGTGTCGCAGTAATGTGATTGTTTTATCAACAATCCTTTTGCCTTTCTGTTCTGTTGGCTACCGAGCTCACACTGAGCATACATTTGCGCCGTTCTTTGGAGAACGCTCTTGCATCTCTTCCCTGTGTGTTATATCAGCTAGTCAGGGTCAGTCCAGGTACCCAGGTCAGTCTGTGTTTGCCTGTTTCTTTTCCTTCCTTTCTGGAGTCAGAAAGCATTGCAGAGAGAAAATCCAAGCCTAGAGTTGCTAGCATGGGTCTCCTGCTGAAGGACACGGCTGCAATCCCTCCCTGCAATGCTGCAGCATCCACTCTGCAGTGCTCAGCATAAAGCACTCTGGGCTGGACTGCCACCCGCAGCACTTCTTGGGATGTCAGGCGCCCTCATATCTGCAACATCAGTATTGCTTCTGCGCTACCTTTACCTCCTCTTCAATCTCCCTCCCTTCCTCCTTTCCTCTGTCCCTCAGCCACCACAAATTCAATTAATGCAACTTGGTCAAACTTGGAGTGATTTTTGGATTGGCAGCCCAGACCTCAGCTGAGCCTGTAAGTGGGAGAGGGATGCTCTGCAGAGAGGTTTGGGGAGTGCAGTGTTGCCTGTACGTAGCCCCAGTTACACCCTGTACCCTCCCTACTCAGAACAGCTTTGTTATTTTTCATTTGATGTCTTTTTTTTTATCCCCTGTGCGGCTTCAGCTGGCAGCCTGGCTCCCAGCAAGTCTGCAGCATTGATTACGTTAATGAATGTGCCTTTGGACTAGAGGAAGGGAGATAAATGTACCAATCAATAGGGGAAACCTGTGGCTGTGATGTAGTCTGCAGTGTGTACTCTGCTGCTGATGGACTACAGAAAGGCATCTGCTCGAGTCATTTTTTAAGTGCATTGTCCTTCTTCCCCTGTTCCCACCAGCACGAGGAGTCAGGCAGGGAAAGAGAAAGCGGGGATTTGTGCATGAAATTTTGTCTGTCAAGGGCATAGCTCAGCCAGAGCCTTCTGAGGACACAAAATCAAGGGGAAAAGAGGCAACGAAGAGCAGCGCTTGCTGCCAGCGCCCAGCTTCAGCTGTCCTGGGGGCTTGGGGTGTAGCTATAGAGCTGCTGGGGTCACTGCTCTCGCCCCATTTCCCAGCTACTCTTGTCAAAGCTTTTGAGTAGAACTGTACGTTGTGTGGAGTCCTAGGTGCTGTGGGACAGGAGTGTCGCGGCAAGGGTTATAGAGCGGCTGTGCGGGAGGTTTGAGGTGGATATTGCTGCTTGTCACTAACTGCAGCTTCTGAAAGCACAAGCAGTCTAAAAAGCAAATCTGCATTCTGCTCTGTGCGCTTGGGAAGTTATCAGGCAAGAGCATTACTCCTGCTGGGTTTAGGCCCTGTAAACACCAAAAAGGAGGATTATGCCTGGCTCTGTGGAGGACAAGCAGTTCTGTGGGAACATTTTATCTTTATGTTAGTAGCAGGGGCAGTTTGGAAGACCCTCCAAGGGGAGAAGAAAGGCTTAGGATGGTAGAATCTTAGAATGAATCAGGCTGAAAGGGGACTTGAGGATCATCTACTCCAGCACCCCTGTGGTGGGCAGGGACATCTTTCACTACGTCAGGTTGCTCAAAACCCTGTCCAACTAGACCTTGAACTCCTGCAGTGATTGGGCATTCACAGCTTCTCTGGGCTTGATAGCTTCAAGTTAATTGTTGAGCCAGGAGAAGAAGAGCTTGCTGCAAACCAGTTGGGGCTTGTGCTCTTTGTTCTCCTTGGCACACATATTATGCATGCAGAGGGCAAGGCTGCAAGAAAACCACATCAGTTACCAGCATCTTACCTCCTCTTCATCATCAGGTCGCACCAGCTTCTACGAGCAGTATGGAGTCATCCGGGACGTGCTGCAGAACCACCTCACGGAGACCCTGATGTTCCTCACCATGGAGCTTCCAGCCAACGTGAGCAGGGCCGAAGAGGTTTTGCAGTGCAAGCTGCAGGCCTTCCAGTCCTTGCGGGGCTTGGAGAAAAACAGTGCCGTGCTGGGTCAGTATCAGGCATATGCCAGCCAGGTGCAGGAGGAGCTGCAGAAGCCACAAGACTACATCAGCACAACCCCAACCTTTGCAGGTGAGAATTTGGTTGGGGGTTTGCAGAACGGAGTAGTGTAGAGCTGAGGAGAGCAGGAGATGCGAGTCCTTGCATGCTGCTAACAGCTCCCTGCATCTGGACCTCACTGCTGATACAGGGATGTCTCAGGCACCCACCACCATGGGAGCTGTAACAAGATAATACTGTTATGTTAGTTAACTAATGATCCCCTCAGTGGGAGAGCTAAGTCCCATTATTGTTGCTAAGATGTCTGTATTGTTTTTAGAAGTGGCCTGCAAACCCCTTTGCCTTTCATAAAGTTGAGTTGCTCACTGCAGCTGAGAGGTCACACAAGGCAAGGCCATCCCTGGCCATTCTGCCTTTACTGATTGTTAAAGATTTTCTCTCAATGATATTTGTGCTCAGAAGCTGTTTTCCTGCAAGATGAAAGGAGGCTAATCAAGTGAGACACGTGGGAGGAAGCAAAGCAGGGTAGCTGGAGAGCAGTTAGTCCAGTAATATTGCAAAAGGGCTGAATGAGCAGCAAGAGGCACAGTGGAGACCAAGATTTCTAGGAGCTAAGGAAGAAGAGTGGTGGGTAGGTGATAGAGAACCCCTCAGATCTGCTTGTTGCTCAGGTTTAATTTGGTAGCTGAGATCACTGTCATTTCAGGTGTGCTGATTCACAGTGACAGCCTGCGTTGGGAAGGGGTCCCTTTCCTCCTCGCTTCTGGGAAAGCTCTGGATGAACGGGTAGGTTACATCCGTGTTCTCTTCAAGAACCGGGCCTACTGCACTCAGAGCGAGACTCTGAGGGATGCAGGGCACAGCCAGTGTAAAGCCAAGCAGATCATCTTCTACATTGGGCACGGTGCACTCAACACCCCTGCGGTGCTTGTGAGCAGGAACCTTTTCAAGCCCATCATGCCGAAAGGCAGTTGGAGAGAAGCAGTTGGTCAGCCAGACCTACACGTTTTTGGACAACCATTGTCTGATTACTACGTTTACACCCCTGTGAAAGAGAGAGATGCATACTCTGTCCTCATCTCCAACATCTACCATGGCAGGAAGGACTTCTTCATCACCACCGAGAGTCTGCTGGCCTCCTGGGGATTCTGGACACCACTACTGGATAGCATTTCCCACCAGTCCCTGCGCCTCTACCCTGGGGGTGTGGAGAATCAGCACCTTTTAGACTTTGAAATGATGAGTGGGGAAGTGGCATTCACCCTGGCAGAGCCGGTGGAACTGCTGAACCCCAACAGGCTGATGCCAAGTGATTATAGGACGATCCAGTCCAAATTTCGGCAAAATCCCCTGGTCTCAGCGTGGTCTGAAGACCTGATTTCCCAGCTGGCTTCTGACATCGAGAAGACAGCAAGCAGGACTGTGGCACGCTCTGGGCAGTTCCACCTGGCCCTCTCAGGTGGCTCAAGCCCCGTGGTCCTGTTCCAGCGGCTGGCAAGACACCATTATGCCTTCCCGTGGAAGCACACCCACCTCTGGCTGGTAGATGAACGCTGTGTCCCTCTCACTGACGCAGAGTCCAACTTCTTCAGCCTGCACAGCCACCTCCTGCAAAGCGTTCGAGTGCCCTACTTCAACGTCCACCCCATGCCTGTGCACCTGAACCAGCGGCTCTGTGTGGAGGAGGACAGAGGCACAGAGCTCTACGCCAAGGAGATCACGGCCCTGGTGGCCAATGCCAGCTTTGACCTGGTGCTCTTGGGGGTTGGCACTGATGGGCACACGGCTTCGCTCTTTCCCCGCTCTGAAAGTGGCTTGGAAGGGTCTCAGGCTGTGGTGCTGACCGAAAGCCCCGTCAAACCTCACCAGCGGATGAGCCTTAGCCTGCCCCTCATCAACAAGGCCAGGCAGGTGTTTGTCCTGGTTTTAGGGAAGGGCAAGCACGACATCACCACGCTGCTCAGCAGGGTGGGCCACGAGCCGAGGAAATGGCCTGTTTCAGGTGTCAGCCCCAGCTCTGGGCAGCTGGTGTGGTATGTGGATTATGAAGCTCTTCTTGGGTGACGTCACCGTGTCCTCCTCCTCTGTCTGCATGGCCGCTACAGCCTGAATTTGCCTACATAATGTCCATGTTTTTCTCTTGCCAGCAACAGCTTTACCTCATTTCCTTCTGGGAAATTGATGGTCTGCAGCACCTCTGATATTTGGGCTCAGAAAGGAACTCAGCTCAGCGTTCAGAGCTAAGTAGAAGCCAAGAGCTCAGTGTGGCATTTCTGGCTCTGTAGGGATTCTGACTGTGACAAATTACCTCACCTTGAAGTGCCTCAGTTTCCCCTATCAGGCCTTTGTGGTTATTAGCATTTAACTACCTCACAGGCACTACGGGAGACCTGTTAAATTAAGAACCTGCCAAATTTTATATATCTGTATTTTTTAATTCTCAGGCTAGAAAACAGTAATGACACATTCATCCTGTGCCCTGCTCAGTCTGGCTGGGACAGTCGTCGTCTTAATAAAATGATGGTTCTGTGCACCCAGGTCTGTATGTGCCGCCCATCCTGGTGTCAGCCAGCTGGTGGCTGTGGCTCAGCTCTCCTGGAAGCGCTGACACCCATTTGCTCTCGTGGCATGTGGCCCCTAAACGCTGACACTGATTTGTGAGCTCACTGCAGTCCTGGCTCTTTGCAAATTGCCCAGCAGCAGAGGCTGAGTTTCTAAGCCGTTATTTGCTGCTTTCATTAAGTGGCTACCTGGTACCACGGGGATGGAGAAGGAAGACACATTGCTTTTTAGGCTGTTGGAATAATGGGGACAGTGTGAGGAATGTGGCAGTTCAGAGAACTGTTATTTGCCTGCAGTGCAATAATTATTGAGGGGAAACCATGGTGTTCAAGGGAGTTATTTGGGTTCAGCTAGCAATTTTTTTAACCGTCTTTCTCTGTCTTTGTCTCATTCTTTGAAATGAACTTTTCCCTCTCCTCAGGATTGAAGCTTGCAATGTTCAGTGGCTTATAAGATTTTTACGGGAGGCAGCTTTATAAACTATCAACGTATCCATCATTGCAGCACGCTTGAAGGTAGCTGCAGTGTTTGCAGATGGTGGTGGTGGGGTTTGAACTCAAGGTTACTGACTTAGAAGGGGAGGGAGTTTTCACTGTACCTCTCTCTTGGGTACGCAGAGCTAGCAAATTGCATCTCTGTGTTGACAGGAGAATGTTAAATAGTTCTAGAAACCTATAGTGCCATTGCTCGTGGGACGGGTTGGAGACATCTAGTCCTACCTAGAGATCCCACTCTCCCCTTCCTAATTTTCACCTTTCCACAATGCTGCCACACATAATAGTTGTCCTTCTGCTTTCATGATGTCGCCAAATGCTCTGTGATCTTTACAGTACGTTTCACAGTGCCAGAGCCTCAGAGTAGGGTCCTCAGGAGTTGGACCTGGGAGTCTGGTGACCTCTTAGGGACCTGGAAGTCTGCTGTATAGCGAAGGAGGGACACTTGGCTTTAGAGAGCTGCGGGATAGGCATTGGCTTCAAATCTTTCCCAGCTGAATTCTAGTGATGGAGATGCAAATCCGTGTGAAAATAGGTGCTGCGGTCTGATAGCACATGAAGCAAGATGGGCAGCTCTTTACAGGCTGTGCTCCCACATTTCCAAGTTGTTGCCTTTCAGCACAACGCCTCCCATAATGCAGGAACTAGGATTTTTGTCCTCTGCTAATTGCACAGATAAAAGCGCATTGAGCAAGCTCTAGGGAGCCCTGTGGCTTGTCAGTGGTCCCTAGGCGTACAGAGCCAGGGAGAACATGACCCGATAGAAGGGATGTACAGCAGGAAAAGGCCAGATTCTCAGGGACTGGCTGTGATTTCTGGCAGACGCTTCCCCTGCCTTGCAGAGGGTCCAGTGAAGCTGCATTTTACATCCTGTATTTGACTACTGAGCCTTGTTGCACCGAGCCTTTGCTTTGGGGAAGGAGAGGAGNATTGCACTGATGTGCATTCCTTTGCTTTTGCATGGGGAAGGAGAGGAGTTGTGGCAGCGTAGCTCTCTCAAAAGCTCCAGCACAGAAGAGGCACAAGTACCTTAACTGGTCTGCTTTGGCAACTGGGATGGCTGGTTATCCATCTTTTACAGGTTTGTTTTTGTGGTTACAGGCAGGCTTAACTACCAGCACAAACACCAAAGGGTGAAAATAAATCACTGGGGAAGAGGGTAGCATAGATCAGCAGGAAGAAGGGGAGCACTGCAGGTTGCCCGCTGCAGGACTTGCTTGTCAAGTGGTTTGGCTGACTCTGGAGTCTGGAATAAGAGCATACACCTAGGATTTAACTGGAATGGCTCTCCTGGAATAACTGTCTTGGTAGCAGAGTGCTCCAAAATGCACCACAGAGGCTGAAACAGCTGTGCAGGGGAAGGTGTTTTAGGTCCGGTGTGTCCGTAATTCAAACACTGTTTTTAAACAAAAATAGCCCTGTTACCTTCATTCCAGTTCTTTTGTATTTGGTGTGAGGGAACCAGTTTTAATGAAAAATTGGCCTGTGTGAGAATAAACGTATTGTTATGAACGACAGAATTGATTAGTGCTTTACAGATGACTGTGGTACTGGTGTTTTCTTATTTCTACACATTTTCTTGTTAATATTTGCCTGGCACCTTTTGAAATAAGCACTGATTTTAGAGAGGTTTATTTGCACTTATAAAAAAGCACGTGGGTGTTTTTTTCCCAGAGAGCTGCTGTGCTTTCCAGCTGAAATTAAGGTTCATTTGCAGAGCCTCTAATGAGTCACCCCAATTCATTCTAGATTTTATTAAAAGCCAGTAAAAGCTGACACCGGTTTTCCTGGGTGAACATAGCTGTCTGGTTGTTTGGGGGTGGGTTGTTTGTTTTTTAGAAGTGTCTTTTTATACAGACGGTTCCTGTTTAACTCTTCAATGCTTAGCGTTTGCCAAATTAAAACCAAATACTTCTAAACATTTAAAATTTATGACTGGCGAGGCAGAGACTGCGGATGGGAAGAAGGGTTAAACGAGCAATAAATCTGATGAGGAAGAATGGTAGAAATCCACTGGGCTGCAGGCCAAGGAAGCAGTGCTATTTTTATTTTGTGAAAGCTATTAATAGGAGCCGTGCACCTTCTTGAGAGCTTGTATTAACCTTTCTTTGCAAAAGCAACTCCATGGAGTCACTCCTTATAGTCTGTTTCTCCCCTAAGTGATTATTGATACCAGTTTTTTTGTAAATGGCAAATGCATTCCTAGAATTCAATGGTATGATTGTGTATGTTTTATAGAAAACTAACACTGGAAGTAATGAATTTTTCACGTCAACTTGTTAAAATCAAGTTGTAAAATCTTTTTATTTCCCCGGGTGTAAAGTTTTGTGATTCCTTTTGTGTTGTGTAATGAATAGAGAATTATATTTTTAAAAAAATAAATAGTTTGTAACAGAAGTGTTTTCTAATTTCTTTCACAGATTAGTGGTTCTGGTGGATTCTGGGGTTTTTTTCCCTGTCTTATTGGTGAGTGAAGTTGTAAAGTTCTAGTTGTACAAAGAGGACAACGTTGAATTTTCAGTCGTGTGAAACCAGGACTCCTGGATGTTGACTCTGAATCCTTTTTTTTTTAGCGTATCATCCAAACAAGGGCAGGACTTTTCAAAACAGAGGAACAGCCAAAGCCCTTTTAAGGTGAGAAGATCGAATCGCCCAATACTATGCAGGGTCCTAAAATCACTGGGCTTTAGCAAAGTCTCCACTGATCCACGTTTACCCCTAAGTCCCATTTCCATAGATACCGTCACCATAGTACAGAGTTGCTTAATAACACAGGCTTTGTAGAGCTGCATTTTTAACTCTAATCTCTCTGAGATCAGTGAGGAGAGGTTTTGCAGCACTGTCATTCACAGACCCTTGTGAGTTTTCAGTGGCTTCCCTGGGCTGCTGGTGCTGTAGAGTGTCTCTGTAGTACCAAGTGATGTGGGTCTTTTCAGTGTCCAAATCCTCTCCAGTGCTCCCTTGGGTGGCCAGGTACGTAGCTGTGACTTAAGTATGATACTTCCTGATGCCTTTGGTGATGGTGAATTATCCTAATTAACCCATACATTTGAAGATGGCTGTGCAAGTGAAGAGATTTAGCAGTCGCATCATAGGGCTGGGGCAGCATATTCCCATCCAGGTCAGAAATGTTCAAATTCTAGTTTAGAGAAAGTTTTGTTCTAGTTTAGAGACCATTGCACGTCACTGAAGAGAGACAATCCCAACAGTTACAGGATTAGTGAATCCTCCCCAAACACAGGGAGCAGAGGCCGAGGCAGAGGTGGTAAAAGCAGTAAAACTTAATGCCTTTCAACACAATTTTTTGTGCTGTGCTTGATTTCTCCTTTGGCCACAGTTAAGGGCTACCCTTAGTAGGATTTGTGCCTCCGGATTCATTGCCTGCCTTAGTAGGGATTTGGTTTATTGCCTTCCTTTCCCCAACAGATGACTGAAAATGTGGGTTTTGCCTAAAAAGGGGCAAGAAAGAAGACAAGAGGGGAGAGAGTGAAAAGCAGAGCATTTTGGGAGCCAGAGCAGTCCTGAAGCAAGCTGCCTTGTGAAATGTCTGTGGGTAACGTGGATCCGTCTGGTTCATTGCAGCTTCTCCCCCCGCAGAGAGCTGGCACGGCATCCTGTAGCAATGCAGCACCAGGTTCTCCTGCAAGCACCGCTGCAGACTGTGCCAGCCTTGTGCCCTCGAGCTGCTCCCTGCGGCGGGACGTGTTGGCTCTCCTTTGACATATTGCTCTACGGAGAGGAATTTCCCGCAGAAACTATGTCCTCGTGGCGCTCTGACCAGACATCGCCTCATTTTTTCCTTAAACAGGGCTCCCTTTTTGTAGGCATCTCCTTATCCACAAAACAATCTGGGTCTTGTGTGAATGATGGTTGGCTCTGAACAGTGTTGCTGTTGCTGAAGTGAGACCTGCGTACAGACAAAAACTGTTAAGCAGGTTCTTTTCTGTAGAGCCCAGCCTATTTTTAACATGATTCAGGCTTTTTTTTCTGGTCATGCTTCGCTTTCCTTACATGGGCATATTTCATGGGATAAGGATTTGGGGAGGTTCCCCCCTGCTGCTCAGAGATGGAGACTGAGAGATGGGAGGTGGAATAAGAGCTCAAATACATCTCTGGCTGAGCTGGGGGGGACTGGAGCTGCAGCTAGCACCAAGTTGAGCTTCTTTCTCCACATGAAGAAGGGAAACCTAGGGTGTCAGATGCTGAGTTAAAAGGTGGTTTGCATTCAGAGAGAGGAAATGGGAAGGAGAGACCAAGTACTCTGTCTCTGAGATACTCATATCCCATTTGAGAATGTACTTGTGGAATAGACCTGATCGAAGTTAAAAAGCTTTATTTGAGTAAAGCAAAAGGTCCTCAGCAGCTCAGAGGGAAAACACACGGGTGACTAGGAATCATCTGACTGCATGGATCCTGTATCATCCCACAAATTTCTAGAGAGCCAGGTTGGTAGTGCTGCAGCATCACGCTGTGTGCCGCATGGTAGGATTGCTTTGGAGTGGGAGGAGTTGGAATTCCTTCCTTGTCTTCCCAGCCCCATGGGAACTGCTGGTTCACAATTAGGAGAGGGCTGAAAGGGTAGGACTCTGCCACTGATTCACTGGGTGAGTCACGTCGCTTGTCTGAGCTCCCCTTTCCTCCTGCTATGCAGCAGTAGTAAATTAGCTGCCTCGTGGGGATATGAAATGTTTGGGAGACTGCTGGAGGAACAGAGAGCTTTATCTGCAGAGTCCCTATTATGTGTATCGAGTCGTGTTCATCACACAGTATCAGCCAAAGTACTTGCTGGGAACAGCAGCGGTTCAAATCTTTCCAGCACAAAGCCAGAGCTTGTCCTTATTGCTATTATCTGCTGCAAGCAGATGCTCCTGGCATCTCCTTTCCCAACAGCAGAATGTTGACACGACCAAACTGTCTGACAAGCAAACCACCCACAGGCTGCAGTGTTTAGACTTCAGAGGGACATAGCTGTAGGTGTTCTTCCTGAGTTTCTCTCTGGAAGTGCTTAGGTGTCTGTAAGAAGGTGCTTTGGAAGCAAGCATTTCAGCAGCAGAGGGTGCTGCTCCCTCATGCTGCAGCAGTTGCCGGGAACCACTTTTCCCAGCCTTGTCCTGCAAAGGGAGCATCTCCTAGAGGCCTGGACCAACACATCTGTGCTTCTGACACCAATTCTGGCTGCTGTTCCTTGAGCTACACACAGCACAGAGCACACACAGCACAGAGGTAAGTACAGTGAGCTCTCTGGTCAGCTGGGAGCTGCTCCACAGCTGCTATTCCTGTATTATCCTGGTAGCTACCATTATCCATTCATGGTCTTCGGTTAGAAAGCCAAGGAACTCATTTTTTGCTTCCCCACTCTCATTGGCTTCTCATGCACACACTGCAACCATGTGCTTAGCCTCTACATGCAGGCTTGCACCACAATGCAGTAAGCGAAGAGTGTTGTTATGTGTCCTTTTTACTGCTGACAGTTGTATCAGCCAGTAAACTCACTGAGATTTTAAGTTTTTGAGATTTTAAGTTCCTGGCATGTGCTGTCATTAAGAGGTAGTCATGTCCACAAGCACATGTACTTCAGAGGTAGCTGGGCAACCAGCTGGTGTTGTAAGGGCTGCTGCAAATAGAAATGGAAGTTTTTGAGTTTGTTTGTTCTGCATCCCAGTGCTCTAGGGTAACATATATCCCACTGTTTAAGGCAGGTCATTTTGCATTCAGCACCTTGTGCTAAAGTGGAAATGTAAAGGAGCAGTGAGAGGAGACATCACAGCAAGCCCCCACTTTCCAAGTACATGTAAAAAAATACCTGGATTCCACTTTGTTGCTGAGAAAGAGATTCATTTCATTTAACAGCCTCATTTACTTGCATTGCAGTGCATGAAGTGTTGAGTTGAATGTGCTGAGATCTGAATTCAGAAGAAGACGCTAGCTAAAAGGAAGATGATTTTTTTTTTCCTGCAAAGGGCTCCCTGGGGATGCCTCTTCTTTCCTCCTCCATCTCATTTTTTTTTTCTACTCCCTTTTCCATCACATCGAGCCATATTCCAGCTGAGGAGGGCTTGTTGATTGTCCTGTAAGCAGACTTGGCAGGATTTCTACCTCATGAGGCTGCTGTTCTAACAGTCTCTTTCTCTGTTCTGCGGCACACTGGGTTACTTTGGCTTTGTTGCTGTACGTTACAGACGCTCATTGTTCACTATCTGTTGCATTGTCTCCCTTAATTCCCACAGGCAGAGGCTGCATGCAGCACGTACATGTTTCCGGGCAGAGTGTTTACTTTCTCTCTCTCCCCCTTTCCCCAGGGCGTACGAAGCTGCAAGTTTTCTGCCTGACTGTCTTTATACACCCACCCACCCCCAAATGCAAAGCAATAGGATCCCCTTTTTAAATATAGTCTACCAGCCTGCTGCTGCTGCAAGGTAAGGGTCAGTCAGGCATAAAGAACATCTACAAAGTCTGTATCCGCCCGAGAGTCCGTGGTCTCAAGAAGGATTGCAATGCTTAACTTCAGACATTCAAAAGGGACCCATTTTTCAGAAGACCTTTGTTCACCCACCTCCAGACCCTGGCACACCGAGCCATTCCCTCTCCCATCTCCCTTTGAATAATCTGAGCATAAATTCACAAGGATAGGGAGCTGGAAAAGTCTCTTCTAATCCAGGCTCCATCCTCAGTTACTTTTCCAAACAGCTTAGAGGGATTCCACTGCAGGCCATAAACACTGGTCATTGTCAGCCACCCGCCTCTGCCACTATTTGCGCACTTGTTTGAGATGCAGACTGTGTTCAAAGCAAGTGATTGAAGATTAGCAATTCCTGCTTCCTAAGGAAGCAAGAAAGTCAAATACTAAGGAAATAAAAGAAGACAAGATTCTGTAGAAGCTGTGATCTCATCTGGCGAAAAGCCATCACAAAGCTGAAAAGTTCTGCTTCAGCATTTGTCACGTCTGATTTCCTCCACCTTCCGTACTGCTTTTATGCCTCCTCCACCCCATTTCCACATTTCTCCCTCTCACTGTAGAGAAGAGGGATCTCAGAGCAGGAAAGGCTTGCACACCTGGAACTACGGCACAAGAAAAGGAAAGGCTGTGGGTAGCCCTCAGACACTCACAGGATGCTCGGGGACAGAGATTGATTGGGTCATACTGGTGGCCAGTGCCAGGAAGGCTGTGGTGGAGCTGAATCTACAGGCAGACTAAAGCCTGCTGAGTTTCCTGTACAGTTCTCAGACATCATTCACAACTTTCTTAGCTCCTGTGATGACATGTCTGCGGCTGCAGAAGGTGCTCATGCTGTGCTGACTCTGGGCAGCAGTGGCCAAGCAGGTCTAGAAGAGAACCTGCTTTTGAGTCTCCACAAATGAGATCTGGGGCTTCTCTCAGGACCCTCCCCTTGGCCGTTGCTCTATTACTCCCCTGAGTCACAGCAGATGGGCAGTAAAAGATCACAGGTAAGTGGAAAATTCCCCATCCACATCTCTAAGCATCAAGAGCTACTATCAGCTGCCTCCCCTTTGCCCTTCCAGATTACAAATCCACGCTAGCCTTTGCTCCACTCCCACCGGTCAAGTTCTTGTGTTACAGTAGTCTGCCACCTTGGCAGTAAGAAAACAAAGCATTTAAAGTAGGTGTGCTTCAGTGGGTGTAGTAGATTGGTTTACTCTAAAGGAGAATGTGGTCCACAGAGTAGCTTTGGAGTTTCCCTAGGCAACACTTGAGTTTGTCTTGCTCTCCAGCTAAGGTATGTCTGGCACATTCCTCTAACACTTTTGGCACTGGCAGAAGAGACAGGGAGAGGATCATTTGAACAATGGAGATCAGCTGGGAGAACTCTCCACAAATAAAAGTGGAATCACACAACAATCTACAAGTATGCTAGCAAAAAAAGCAGCTGGTCTGCAGTGTCAGAACCCTCAGCTCTCTCAGAGTAATATTTACAGGATCTCTGGGTGAGTACAGACCCCTGAAGTTTTGCCAACTGTCCAAGAAATGAGCAGTAATCTGTAGGAAAAGCTAACAAGAGGGAAATTTTCACAACATGCTTGGGGGACTTTTGCTGAAGAACCTCTGCTGAAATTCATGGGGAAATTTGACTTAAATGGGAGTAGGACTAAGTCAAAGCAATGTAGTCTTGAAAAAGCTACCCAAATATGTATCTATTTAACATAAAATTTCTCCTATTTTTATCTTTCAGGGTGTGAAAGAACGTATTTGTGCTGTATCTACAAACTCCGTGGGTTTCTGGTCAGCTAGAGTAATAAATTTAATCTAATGTTAATGTGGGTTTTTTTAATAAACCACAATGGCTGGCATAGAGCAACTGTTCTCCAAGGACTTCAAAATATGTTTAACAAATTAGTGCCTCAGCCCTGCAAGGATATGAAAAACTTCACATGCATGCATTGTCCAATGGAGTTCCACAGAATTCCTTTCTCTGCATCGGCAGAAGTCCTCTTTTGGGATTTTTTTGGACTGCATGGCCTGAAAAGGGTGAGGAGGAGGGGAACATTCAGCAGGCCAGCTACCACACCTTGGTCTTCACACTATATTCATTTCTTCTGACTCCTTCTGACAGTTCAGTGGGTTCTGCACTGGACCCTGTTTCATTGTATGTCACTGCATGTCCTGCTGTGACCACCTCACTGAAAAAAATAACCTAGCTGTGGGGATTTTAGGACCCCTGGGGACCGAAATTCCATTTCATCCCACGCTGCTGGATATTTTTCCTTGTAAACGTTGGTATAACTAACTTATACACTGACGCATGGTCCATGAAACATGACAAAAAGCCTACTCAACCCTCAGCAGAGTGTATCTCCTGACAGCTCCCCCAGAGATCCAGCACACCTATACACCCAGGAATTGCCTTCCTCACTACTTATGTCCCTGCTTATGTCCCAGGAGAAAATTGGCTGGGTATCCTGTGTAATTAAAAGGCAAGTGAGGAGAGCAGTCTTGCCTATTTATCATAGAATGCTTTGGGTTGGAAAGGACCTTTACAGGTCATCTAGTCCAACCCCTAATTTATGGTTGAACCTTGTTTGACTTAAGGGCCTGTGCTGGAAATGAAGTTCAGCTGAGATGAAAGCCAAGTTCCGTGCCAAGTAGGGATGTAAAAATGAGGACACACGAATTAACCCTGCTCTTTTTGTTCACGTGTGTTCCGTGATGCCCAACCCCATAGACCAGTAACTTCAGCGTGTGCAGGGGCATTGTTTCTGTACTGACTCAGATGGCTGATTGCCACCTCCCGAATAATTCACACTGCTTCCTGCAGCCCTGGGGTGGTCCTCGGAGGTATCCCATGGCGTATTGGGTCCCTTACTTTATGACAACCACCGGGTTATATACCCAAGCTGTGTTGCTCCTTTATTCCTGTGTGAACCTCATGAGGTTCAATAAGGCTAAGTGCAAGGTCCTTCACCTGGGCTGGGGCAATCCCCGATTTCAGTACAGGGTAGGGGTGATGTGATTGCGAGCAGCCCTGAGGAGAAGGACTTGGGCTGCTGGGGGATAAGAAGCTCAACATGAGCTGGTGATGTGCGCTCACAGCCCAGAAACCAACCGTGTCCTGGGCTGCATCCAAAGTAGCGTGGCCAGCAGGGTGAGGGAGGGGATTCTGCCCCTCTGCTCCTCTCTTGAGAGACCTCATCGGGAGTGTTGTGTCTGGTTCATAGAATCATAGAATCACTAGGTTGGGAAAGCCCTCTTAGACCATCGAGTCCAACCATTCCTATCTGCCTCTAAACCATGGCCTTGAGCACCTCATCTACCCATCTTTAA
>WAAB01020143.1:4768-90960 GCA_013389865.1 Piaya cayana
AAACCAAAACAACCCTGCACTTAAATTGCTGCTTTGAATATGTGCCAGCAATTTCTTTGCACACAAAAATCAAAACATGCCTTACAAGAAAGCCTTATGCATCGCTCCCTCAATGCTAGCCTGCCGGCCAAGAGCAGGCTGTCTCGAAACTTAGGTTTCCTGGTGCCTGTGGTTTTTCAACCACAGGGTTTTAGCACCGTCAGTCTAAAACAGGGATTTGTCCAGAAGGGGTAGCTGTGACCTGCAGCAGAAATTGGTTTTCCCAGTTCCAGTTTATCTGGTTATTGGGAGGCTCCATCTCTGAGCACATCAGTTAATTATTTTCTTCCTGCCTGTCATTTAGTAGTCAGGTCTGCTCACTGAGAGCAACGACCTAGAGACAGTGCATTTCCAAACAGGTTTACAATTCAAATGGACTCAAATCGTCCTGAGGTAATTTACCCATAAGCTGCCAAGGTAAGAGCATTGGACTGTCCAGATATCACTGAAGCTAAGAAACAAAGCTACCTTGAGTACACGGGAGCAAACTACCCATTGCTCGGATCTTGAATTGCTTATCGTCCAACAGTTCATCTTAAAGCAGACAGAGCTAGAATATCATCCGGTCACTGTCCCCTAATGCATTTTAGAATGTATTTGATTTTAATATCAGAATATTACTGTTTCCAGTACCAAGAGATAATAGGCAAGACACAAGGGTTTCTATGGGACATTGGTGTCTTTTGTCTTTTATATTTGTTCTGTGCTTTGCTGTGGTGGTACAATACACTTATATGCCATTACCATAAATTCAATTGTTTGCAAATTCTCTTTCAATTTTCCATCCTCCGGCAATAAAGAGCTACATTTAGAAAGGGCTGTCTTTAGCAATTGCTTGCCATCCTTTTATTGATGGATTCTCTGAACATCTCATTGCACTTTTATTCTATTATCTGTTTAATGGTTTTTCATTTCCTCCAACACAGACAGCCCAAGGAATGTTTTACCACAATAGATGTCACTTCCACTCTCCTCTTGGGGATAGGCTGGGGGATGGAAGGGAAGAGTGAGATTTTTTCCATTTGTTTCCATGAATTATATTTTAAAAATGAAGTCTATTTTATATACTAGATATTTGATACCTTGAAGAGTTCTCTTCCTTATTTCTCCTCCCTAAAATATGGAGATTGTGCATTGAAATTGACATTTAAAATTCTGCTGATATAGAAGTTGACTCTTTAAGACATCGGATTTGTATCACAAATAACTTAGACTGAATGATTTGTTTCAACATTTATTTGAACCACATTTAGTTTACTAAATTTACCCAAAGACATTGCTATCACTGGTAAAATCAGGTGATAGATGCTTGGTGAATTATAATTATTTATTATTTGTTTCAATGTCTTTGATTTCATTTGGTTGCTCAATAGAATACGCCTCAATTAAGAAGGTGCCACTGTTTCTTAGAAACAGGGTGATCTATAGATGTAGGTGAGATCTGCAAGGAAAAAGTATGTCTTTCACAAAATCAGCTGATAAAACTGTAAAAAACCCCAAGAGCCAGGCACATTGCTGGACACAAGAGATTTTTGATATAGTGTATAATAAGCTGTGAACAGTTTTAATTATGATAAACAAAATTTCTAATGATAAAATTGGGGTAGACAAACCTCAGTTTTGTTATTCTTAGCTTATATATTTTATTAACCCAAATTCCTGTTTTTTTACTACACTCGGTCTACTCTAAGAATTTCTAGAGAAGTTGTACCTACTTATTCCATGGTTTCAATGAAATCCCACAGTCTAAAGGAAGCATTTCCCTTCATTAATCCTGGCATCCATCTCCCCAAATATTGACAAGGTCGGCTCTTTCATGACAGTGAAGACTTACCACTGTTTTGATGGTCTTGCATAGAGATGACATTGCAGTATTTAGAGAAAATGCATGTATTTTCCATTATCTGTATCTCTTCAGGATGCTGTATTCAGCCGCAGCACTCCATAGGACACTGCATAATGAACAGTAGAGTTATTCAAGGCATTTTTCAGGATAAACCTATCTTCTTAAATTTAGTTTGAAGTAGCTATTTGCCATTCTAATAAGGTGCTGTGAAAAGAAATTAGATCCCAAGCCCCCAAAGAGCTGAGATTTTCATTTTTGTCTGTGGGAAATTCAGGCACATGACAGCAGTGCCATCAGCCTTTGAGGGACTCATACAATGCCGTCTGCCATTGGGAGGTTTCCACTACGTACAATTTAGAGAAAAGTGAGTCCTGGTAATTAGAAGGGTACATTGGACAAAAGTTTTAGCACAGCACATAGAATTTTATCTACTTAAAGATTTAATAGAAACAGGTATAAAAGAAATCTGGTATACCTAACAATTTAAAAAAATCAAATAATAAAAAAGCACTTAAATCTAATTTTAGGGTTAAATGGTCATAAGATTAAATGATAAATACAATAATGCCTGAGTTTTGGATTAAAAAATATCTACATGGCTGAAACTAGAAGTAGCCATCAAAACAAATCTCCTTCTACTGCAGATATTTGCCTCTCTTGTTTGAAGGGGGTTTTGTCATTGAAACATGAAGCTAAGGTACACACTAGATGTATTCTTCAAAAGTTTTCATAAAAAATAGCTGAAGGCTGAATAATTCTCTGTAGCATTGTGTTTGAAGGAAAAAAAAAAGAAGTAAAAACCAACCAACCTCAAGTGACACTTAAATGACAAGGAGAAGAAAAATAACAGAATTAGAAAATAAGCAAACACAAAAACCCCCACTCTTCTCCTACTTTGTGAGTTTTTCCTAACTCACCACGAAGTGGTCTTTCATGTTGTGAATTTCAGTGGGGCTGTGTAGAAGGGACAGTATCCTAAGGGTCCTGGGGGCTACTAAGCATGTTTAGCAGAAGGACCACCCTGGCACACCTAGGCCAGTGGCTTGGCTGCTGCTTGCCAGAGCAGTTTCCAAGTAAAAAAACTACTGCTAAACCAAAATATAATAATATTATAGTTGCAAATTGTAGGATAATTGTACAATCTGACTGAAAAAGATTTAAAATCAACTGCATATCCTCTGTGGAACAAGTTGGGTTTTATTAACAGACATGAGCATTTTGCAGTTGTTCAGAAGATGAGTTCATTTATATGACAGTCCTGCAAGACATAGACTGCCTCATCCCACCTTCGCTTAGACCTGCACAAAGACAGACTGACTGAACCCCAAGAAACTGAATAATCCTTCAGAGAATGAATGTAGACTCCAGTGGAATCAGAAGTTTGTGTTTGACCACAGAGAAATCGTTTAATTTTCTTTTCACTGTTCTGCAGCTGAGAAAATCATCATCTTGCCATGAATTTACAGACCACTTCATTCATGCAACAAAGGAAAAGAAAACCAGGAAGCACAATCTCTTCGTTCGAACTCAATCATTTATTCTGCTCAATACCATTCCAGGCTGAAATTAAATATTTTCCTATTCTCCACCTAAATAAAATGTGATCCGACATATTATGCAGTTCTAATCTATTTTGGCCAGCTACATTTTTATGCTGATAAGAGAAAATTAATTTAACCATATATGCACAGGAATATCATCACATTGTGCATGGAAGATAAAATCTCACAAGGCCTTTGGCTCATGAATGTAGCATTCGGGAGGATGTTCATTTCCAATTGCATTTTCCTCCCAATAGATTCTTAATTTGCCTTGTTCTATATGGTTTCCAGTTATCATTTTGTACGGCAATAAAAATCAGTGAAGCAGTAAAATCTTACAGGCCTATGCCTAGGTTTGATTTATATAATGGATGCTGTAATATGGTTGGTCTGCATAATTGAAATTCATTCAGCTCCTGTTGTTTATAATGTGGTTGTAAAGTGCATTATGTATTTATTGATAAACAATCAGTCTATTTGCAATAGTGCTGGTAAAAGAAAGGTGGTTGAAATTTGTAGAGCTAGGTAAACCCTGTTTATTACAATTACTTTCTGCTTCAAAGCCTTAAATTAGACTCATGTCTCTATGAAGCACAATCAGTTACAACAAGAAGCTGTGGCAAAAATGTTAGAAATTTAAGACTTGGAGTAGCACTCATCCATATATAAAAATTCTGAGTAATGAGTAAATTTAACAGTTGACCCAAACTTGTCTCAGATACCCTGTGTTCTCCTGCTGCAGGAATTCTGTGGCTTCACCCACTTTCATTAAGTTCGGTTTTCCCTAATCAGTGGAAAACCAATGAAAATGTCATTTTCTGGAACATCTGTAAAGATTTTTTAAAAATAACATTGTTTAAAAAGAACACTGAAGCCTCACAGAAAACATTCATAACTCACTCTTACTCAAGTTTAATCAGGTGTCTTGATCCTATTGTCATGAAAAATTGCATGTACATTTTTTAATTTCCTCTCTTCTTTAGAAATGCTCTGTGTTATATTTATATCTGTGAAGACATAATTTTACAGGCGCATTTTCCCCCTTATTTTTCCCTTTGTCTTGTGGTGCAATTAAATAAAATATTTTTTTCTGTAACAGCTGTATTAATTCTGATGAAAGTCATCAGACTGACAGCTTTGAAGCAGAGAATTTTCAATGTACCCTACAAAAAAGCAGCAGAAAAGCAGTAACATGCCTTTATCCTAATTCAGAATGAACCACTTCTGCAGATACATCAGGGTAAATCCAGATTCAAGGGCCTGCTCCAATTCATGACATCCCTCTAGGGGTGTTTGTGAGGATCAATGACATGAGAATACAATGAGAATTCAATAATGTGTCTCTTTCTATAAGGCATGTGCCCGTCTTCAAAAAACTTCTTTCACGATGGTCAAATGTAAGTCACTGAAAAGCAATTATTTCAGTCTACCTGTGGAGGGGACTAAATATATCTCAAGTCCTGTTTTAAAATCGTGTGATGTTTTACGGCACCAGAAACTAAATTTATACATGAAGGGTTCAGCATTTTTTACCGTATGGTGGGAAAGCCGATCAGTTTATTGCATTTCGTCCTGTGCCTTCATCCTGAGCCCTCTTGAAGATATTCTTAGGCCAGCATTTAGACTTGGCAAACATTGTGTCCTCACCTTGGTATCTTCAACCACATTTTCTAATGTATTCTACTACTCAATAAATGACAAAAAAGGGAAATAATACCTTTGGTGCCTAGAAACAGTGCTGAAACCTACTGTAAGGGTAGGGTGAAGAAAGTCATGTCGTTCACTGCTTATCCATATTTCTTGAAGGAAGGAGAGGCAGTGGTGAAGGAAGAGGAGACTTCCTTCTCCATAGCAACTAAAATCACTTTTGAAAAGCATAGACTGAAGCATTGAATGCAAATGCGCGCCTTTACAGCAAACGGTTTGCAGTGCTAGAGACAGGATTTCTCTTTCACTGCGTCTCAACAACAAATTAAAAAAAAATCATTTCAGTTCTTTAAGATTTCCTCTTCAAAAAGAAAGCCTGGATAATGACTCCATTATTCTGATATTTATCTCTGGAAATGTTCTACCAGAGAATGCAAGACAGGTGCTTTTATGAATTATAGCAGCTTGGTATCTCTTGACATCTTTTGACTAAACCTCCTCTCCTTCTAACAGTCAGGAGGATTGATTTATGGTGCTCAAAAGCCATCCTGAAATATATGGAGTCATTTGTATTGGCACACAGTGCTATTTCAAATGGGTCTTACTATTTTTTCTCTTTTAAATGTAGCTGGCTATTGGATTTATGGTCCGCTATGAGGCAGCTTCAGCTGCTACACTCACAAGTGTACGTGGACTATGCTACTTGCTTATTTGCCTTTGATTTCTTGCCATTGAATAAAAGATTTAGGAGATAGGCGGAGGGTTGATTGATACAGCAGGGTACTTCACCACTGTATTCAGATACTGGGTCCCTCCCATGGAGTTTCCCGATGTTTTGTTTTGGGTTTTTTGTGGTGTTTGACTTCAGGAATCCGGTCCCAGGGTCTCCCATCCATGACAGCAGCAGTGCTCTGAGGGCAGGGAAAGCCTTCAGGCATCTGAGAGCTGGATGCCAAGAGCAGTAAGACCTGAGACAAGAAAACCTCAAAGCTAAGCTGCTCTGAAAGCAGCTCTGTCAAGAAGCCTCCACACACCCCTTAGTTACAGTGTTTATGACTGAGAGACCTGCAGGGACAGCAAGATAAGAAAACCTGCAGTTTTTCAGGGGCATAGTCATGGCCTGGTGGTTCATGTCACAGTGTCAAGGTGTCAAAACCACCATGTTAGGAGCTATAGGTTTGCTTTTGCTCCACCATGACTGGAGTCATGCTCTGGTTGGATTTGGTCTATGAGGTGTTGGAACGGAAGCTGGGCCAGAAAAATTTTTTACTAGATAATGAAGTCTGGAAAACAATTATTCCCCTATTTACTCATCTCACCCACAAATGGGGGGGGGAAAGTGAACTACTACTACTTCATGTAAAGACAAATCAGTGTTTAGGATGGTTTTAAAAATCAGAAGAAGCAGGAGCTTGAAAGAGTATATGGTAATTTCCTTTTTCATATATTGCAAAGTAACATTCTCTTGTATAAATATTTTCCTTTGTCAGATTAAACTAAAAGGTGGAATTCTCAATTACTTTGGTCATCTTCAAATTACTTGGAGTATTTAGACATTCATTTGAAATTTCTCACTAATCTCTTGCTAACATTTAATGACATTTTAAAAAGGGTTTTCTTCTTACACTTTCCAAGTGCTGAAATCTCTTTCCCTTTCCTATCCTTTATTTGAGTTTCTCTTTCAAGTCCTTACCTTTTCTACACTCCAGTTTCATTGACAGACGTGTACATGAGCAGCTATCTATGATTTTTGGCTCAAGGAAAACAATACAACAAAACACACTTAGTCCACTGTAAAACTGAGCACAGAAAATTATGAGAAAAACAGTAGGGAATACACAACCTGGAAGGAACATAATTGAATGTTTAGAGCTTAAAAAGAGATAGCCAGTATTAGGAATTTTTTTCCTGGCACTTCTCCAACCCTAGAGAATAAAAAAAATCACTTTTTATAGTTGTCATTCACATTTATAGCATGTAGATTTATTAGTGCTTATCTTTCTATCACCTTCTTAACTACCAAATTTGTTGCTTACAATTCAAAGCAATCCTCAAAAGACTTACTGAATTCTAGAAAAGTGGTGGGAGAAATGGAGAATTCTCTGTCCTACCTCCAAAGAATTAAGAAAACACCATAATATTAATTGTCTCTGCAAGAGAATAACATAAAAACTCGTCTGGAAATTCAGGTACATTGCAGATTGATGTAATTTAACGTGCAGATCTCAAGACACTCTAGCCTATACTAAAAATAAAAATCTTGCTTTCAACAATGTGCCAAAGTAAATGAACATCTTTAATTAAAAAAAAGCAGTGAAAAATCAGTGAAATTTAATGGTAGAAGTGTTTATATTCTTTTAGAAATGTTTTACTAGGAAAAAAACTATTTACACATAGCAATTACTAAAAGTCAGTGGGGAGGCTTCTCTATCTCAAGTCAATGCTTTGCTTATGATTTACAAGACTCTACACAAAGCAAGAATCTGGGTTTTGTTGCTAATTTATTTACAATTTAAAATGAACGAGATTAACATATTTAAACCCTTTACTAGCATCATAACCTGAACTATGTTCCCATCCCTGCAACAAGGCTGACTGACTGAATGTGCTACCCATGTATGAGATAGTCACAGCCTAATTGTACTTCATCAAAGATGATGCTAGTCACAAAGAACTATGGTTTTCGTTGATTTATCACTTTGGAGACTAACTGTGCAGTAGTTGAGTGGGATAGCTTGCTTGATGCCCAGAAAAACACTAGCAATACTTTTTAATAGAAATTTCTGCAACATTTTCCTTGCACTCCAAAGCTGGTGACCTGGGCAAAATTGTTTGTGGCCTGCTAAAATAAAACACTCAATGATTAGTCTGAACAGGCATGGCAGTGACTGGTTACTTAAAAGCGAGTTACATGCACACTTGCCTGAAATATTTGTCTGTCAGGTTACCAAAGAAAGGCTTGAACTGGTTAATAGGCTACTTGGGTAAAACACTGTGGCATTCAAGCTTCACAGTTTGCATTCAGTCCTTTCTGTGCACTCCCATCACTAAACGTGCAGGAACGTCCATGAACAGAGATTAATGTCCCGATATGGTGTGAGGCTAAGGAGCAACAAGTTCAAGTGGCATGCTGAGCAGCATTACATAGGATGAAAGGAAAATTGTGCATTACCTAACTGCATGAGAAACTACTGACTAAATACAATTAGGGAGAAGAAAAACTTTTTAAAAGCTACAGTTGTGATTGCACAAAGGGACATTTTGATTTTTCTCTTCCTAACACTATGTATCTGGATGCTGGAGGTGGCCTAGCAAATACCGTATCACAGCCTCTTCTAAGTGAACTACAGCATATTTTGACTCCTGAATGCAAAAAGGAGACAGATCTACAATAAGAACTGTTTGCAATGAATAATTCAGCAAGTTCCAGTCATGAAACCCACAACAAGCACTGCAAGGAAAATGAAGTGTTTTCGCTGTCCATCATTATGTATGTTCATGCCACAGGGATTTTTCAATTATTGAACAGTATAGAGTTGCCTTTGTTTGTAGAAAATGTCAATTTGAATTGTGTGGCTTCTACACATTCATTTGTGTTTGCCACAGGCTGCTTAACATTAGCTTGGCTTTTTACTCCTCTGCTACATGAAGTTGGAGATCAAAAATACGGAATGATTACTAACATTTAATGAAGTATCTTAAGTTGGATGCTTTGCCTGCCATGACATTTCCAATAATTTCCTCTGATATTTTATCAGCAGAAAAATCTGTAGCACTTTTGGTTTTGTTCATCAACCTAGCCGTTGTAAAGAAATGCTAATGTTAAAGAAGTATGTCACAAGTAACAATAAACGAAAGGTGAAGTAGCTAGTGTTGAGTATATAAGCTAATATACTGGAAAATGTTTATGCTTTTTTTTTGTGATTCATATTGAAATTCATCCCACAGCTTAAGCAGAAGCTGTCTTTTCAGTTTACAGAGTATGAGAGCAGTGCTTTAAATAGGCAACATTTTGCATGTAGATATATTGAGCTTCAATTTGGTGATATATATAACTTATTTTACCTAGTCATGAACAGAAATTAAGGAGTTCCTGATGTGTGAGCTCAGAAGCAAGCATCTACCATTGCCTGGGGCACCAGCAATAATGGAAATACACCTTGTAAATTACTGTTATGTGTATTGTGTGGCAAGAGCTATTGCATTTAATTTATTTTTGAGATATGAGGAAGAAATTCAAGTTTGTTCTACAATTATAATTGTGGTGTAATCAAGTCTGTGCCTGCTTGTACAACCAGTGCATTTATGTCCTAAATTCCTTGATTTCCAGGATGTTAGAACATTGCTGGTTAGTCTCTGCCCAGAAGAATCAGTAGACTGAGGAGAGAAAAGATGGATGTGAGGTATGGTGTTGACTGAACTCCTAGCCACCAGCACAGCAAAACACAGAACTAATTTTCTCAGGAGTTATTCAGGAGGGAATTTTGGAAAATTCTAGATTCCTCCACGTAGGTACCCGATACGAGTAGTGCAATCTCTACGCTTCAAGTGTACTGATGTACATCCTGGGGACTCCGCAGGCAGTTCCTACTGCAGAATTGACCAAGTTCTGCATAGGTGGGACTCTTGGAAATAGGAGAAATAGTTCCTGCAGATTAAGAACTAGAAATGGTCCACATCTCTTGAACAATTAGGTGCTTTGTGTGTAGATTAAGATAATCAATTAACAATGGATACAATGCTGATACAAAGGCCCTTGAAATGGAGGGTCCCATTGCCATCCAGACTGCAAACAAACATCCCATTGAAGACATTTGAGTCCCTACACAATGACCACCCTTTACACAAAAATTCCAAAACAGCAGGAGGTTTTCAATTTTGTTTTTTTTGTTTTGATTCTTTTTAGGTTCTCTGTCCATGTCTGCAACAACTGAGTACTACACGCTATGCCCATCTGAGTGGTTTCTCTGCTGGTTCAGATAAAGATTGTGTATATGCTAGAAGTATTATGCCAAATAGAGTATTTATTAGTCAGACAAGTTGGACTGAGCACAGAAGTGGCACCACAGGTTTATTACAAAATAGAACTGAGAAGTGTGAAGTGACAGGTTTGTTGAACCAGAACCAGAAGGATTTTCTGTTTCATATCTTCCTTATCATCAACATCTATGTATGACAAATCATGCTTAATAGTGAGCCACCATCAACAAGGTAATGACAAAATCACAAATAGAAATGCTCCCAGAATGCCACCTGTTTCTATTATTGTACACTTATAAATAACATCTCCATAGCCTAAAATCCATCACACTGACATTGAATCAGCTGCTAAATCTTTATAATCAGATCTTTTTAATCAGCTGCTTGTCTACAAGCCTACAACATAACTCCTTTCAAATAAAGTCCACACTTCCCTCATTGTTAATAACTGGCATGGAACAAAATGATCCCTGTAGAGCTGAATACTGTTACCTTCTTTAATTCTAAAATAAACTTCAAGGTTTCTGAAGTGATTTTGTTCCAATGGAGACACCATTAATAATTACGCATTATACACCTCAGTGAGACCTAAGAAACAACTTATTGATTATGATGAAAATTAACTGCATAAGATAAATTGTAAAAAAAAAAAATCAACAAAATTATTCAGCAATCACTGTTAATTAGTTCAGTAACTGTCTGAAAGATTATTTCTCAGATACAAAAATATTTGTATGTGTGTCCATCCACATGCTGTTTTAATGTTTTTTAATTTATTTTCTGCTTGTGAGAAACACTGCTAAAATATNTAAATAATTAAGAACAGCCAATGAAGGAAAATTCAGAAGAAATGAACAGATATTATTATAACTAAGGATTTCCAGAGGCTTGCAAAATTTCTGCTCCTTAGCTAACTGCTGCAAACAACATGATGCAATTGCCCATTAATCACCCTATATCTTTTCTGTTTCTAAATCTGTGTAATTGTTGTATCGGTTGTTCAGTCCCACAACCTAAGTCTGTGGCATAAACATTAGACAAAGTTCTAAACTTTGGTGTGACAGGTTTTGTGCACACACTGATCCTTTCTGTGTATTATTGCCTCCTGGCAATTCTTGCCATGAATAGAAATCTCTAGCAGGCTGAAAAACAATTATTTGATTACATGACCTAGTGATCACTCATTGGATTCATTTTTCCTTGGAGAAATGCATCTGAATACATTCTATATCTGACACTGTAACACCAATACACAGGGAAGAATTATCTCTGGAGTTAATGACCCCTGGTGGAGTTAATTTAACTCATGGTACTCTCTAGATTCCATTTCCAGCTATCGGCTTATCAGTATATTTCTCAAAGGTACAAAAAGATCAAGACAAAGGAATTAGAGAGGGACTCACAATGAATATGAGGTCATAAGCAATCACTGTGTCTTGCTCCTGACCTTTCTGGTAGCGAACCACTTCATAATTCAAAGGTATTTATGACATCCCCATTATCTAAGCCTATTTTCCCACTTCTAATTTGCATAAAGCAGATTGACTCTTATATGTCTGCCCTCTCTGTAGACATTATGACAGTACCACTAAAAATTTTCAATATGGTAACTAACAAGTAATAAGCTCAGTCATTAATGAGCTCAGTTGCAAATCAAAATCTTATCTTCCATGCCTCAGAAAACAGTTCGTCCTGCCACAAGCAATCCAGGGCAGCTGGCACTCCTGAAGAAAAAAATAAATCTGGTTTTCTATGTGGTGGTGAAAAGAAACTCAGATACTTTTCAGACTCAAAATGCCCCAAATCTGTTCTCAGCTCCCACAGGTTTTGTAAACCTGAGAAACCATTTTATCTCTCCATCCTTCATCTTCCCACATACAAATCTGGGTTCCTCTTTCCTATCTACTTTCCTTCAGTACAGGATCCATCCAGTTTACATACCAAGCCTGACAGAGCCGGATATTCCACCCAGTGATATCCGAGGAAGTTGGCATATTTAAGCTATGCTGAGCAAAAGTGCCAATTTCAAAGACAGTCTGGCTTCAAGCCAACAGTGTGCCTGCGGGATTTGACATAGAGCCACAGGGTAGTTCAGGCTGGAGGGGACCCTATAGGTGTCTGGTCTAGCCTCCCACTCAAAGGTAGGATTAGTTCTGGGGAGCTGAGAGCTTCAAACAGAGGAAAGGACAGTCAGCAGTGCTGCTGTGCCACAACAGATGCATCAGGACAGGTTGGGAAGATGTGAGAAGAGCTGTTGAGTGAGACTGATGTCTTCAGCTGGGAACACAGACTGCTCTGAAAACTACTGACTGGCTTTAGTAGAATCATAGAATCATAGAAATATTTGGTTGGAAAAGGCCTTTGAGATCATTGAGTCCAACCTTACCTGTCCACTACTAATCTACCCCTGAGCACTTCATCTACTCAGAATAGGGAATCAATAATATGGAAGCAATATTCTGGAGTGAGCACAAATAAAGTGATTTGTGAGATGAACAGGCAACAAAGAGAAAGTCCGTGGACCTAATGCCCAGGAAATTAGAAGTTTCAAAAGAGAAGGATGTTTTGGTCAGCTCCACCATTCACCCAACCCCCTTTTCAGCTCTGAAGCACCTGACTGCTACCTGAACCTCCACTGGTACAGAGCCTTAAGGACATTATGGCTTATCTAAGACAGCATCTTTCCTACCGAGGCCCACTAAAAACCTCATGTATTTCATGTCCTTATGATATATTCCTCATTATTGTAACCTGAAATGTCATTTCCATTCCAGTGACTCTCAGATCTGTCTTAGCGATGGAAAGCTCATGAACTGCTCTGAGTTGCCTGTAGAACAAAAAAAGGCTGAATCTCTCCAGGCTTTCATTATGAAATGTGTTCTGGGGAGGCTTAAAACAGATGCTGTCTGCACTCAGCCTCAGTCCATGGCCACTGTCTATGTATTTTGATGCTTCAAAAGCATCACTTGAAGCCTGGGCAAAGATCATGTCTACAGGGAGAAAGCTCATTCTGAGCTGATTTTCAATTAGCTTTTTAATTAGGCAGACCGTGAGAAAGATGAGGCGCTCTCTCAGAATACTGTGTTTTTTAAACTAGGTCTGTTGGCAGCTTCCATAAAATCAAGCTGAACACTTTTCCTTGGGACATGATCAGAGCAATGCTCATCTGATACGCCAGCTCCATAGAAAATGATCTCTCTTTGTTCATCAGCATTTTCACAGTATGACTGCCAAAGCCGTCATTGGCATTGGTATGAAAGAAAGGTCAACAGGTACCATAGCAACTTTACTTTTGTTAGACATGAGAATGCTAAAGGAGGAAAGATTAATTTCAAGATTTTGCTGCTAATGTACAACACTTTTTTAAGGGCAGAGCTCTGACTCTATTTGCAGTTTTATATTTGAGTGCAATTTGCCTATGTTTTTAATGGTTTCACAAATCTCTCCTCCTGAGTCTTGACCTCCATGTGTCTCAGTGACTACAATTCACTAGACTTATGTTCTGTACATAAAAAGCTCCTCTGGGACTCTGTGCCTTTGGGTAATTTCTGCTTCATTTTTGATTCCTGAACTTTCTCTAACTTTCTATTTATCATATTTCTCCTTTTAGAATGGCTGTTTTTAAAATTATCTGTTGGGCATGCAGGGATAAATTGTGCTTGTAACAAGCAGCTATCATGCGCTGAGATAAGCAGTCAGTTTGGAAGAACTGCATGATGAGATTCATTAAATAAATTAATAGCACTAAAGGGGGGTGAAATCTATGAAAGTAAATAAAAAAAATCTGCATAGCAATTAAATATATATATATATCAGATTTTGAGCTTATTTCTTGCCTTTACGTTGATACAGGTAACTAAAGCCAAAAGCATATCCCTCGGTCTGATATGCTGTGGAGGCAAAGAATTTAAGTTTGCATCAGGATATTGGTAAGGACAAGGTAAGCGCAGGTTTCTGGGTAGGGCTGAAGATGTGCCAAACTCTAGGGGGCTGCCGCTTTCTACTTGATGTACCTGCATTCAGTGCCATGACTCCATTGGAAAAAATAATTTTAATCATAATAAAATAGGTGAATAGATTAAATGTTGTTGTTGTCAGCTCCCCACTCTTTTCTAAGGCCAGAACTCAAGTGCTGCTCAATGCAATTTATGTTGTAGAGACCTCAGTGATGAAGTAGACCAATAGGACCACTACAGTTTGGAGCCATAAAAAAAAAAAAAATCTTTCAATTTTTAAGCACTTATATTTTTAGAATAACTTATTATTAACTATTATAATGGAGGAGTTTTCCTCCTTCATCAAACACATGAAGTGAGAATGGGAGAGTTCTCATTGTGCTTGTTTTGCATGACACATCCATTTTAAGTCATAGGTCAGAAGTGTAAAGAGCTCATAGTGCTTCTAATGAAGCCAGAGTCGGTTTACTATGAGGTAGCAAAACTTGGGATTATTAGCAATTCTGGATTTAATCTACAGACTGTAAAATGGAAGGATATGTTTTTACAAAGATGAGGCTCATTACAGCAGAAAAATAAGCAAGAAGATCAGCAGGTTCTCATATGTGCTTGTGAAAGCCGCTAACTCTCTAAGGTCTGCCCGGGTTAGAATTTAGAGCATATTTCATTCCTGTGTTGTATTAGGACCAGGGATTTATTTCATCCAGGTCAACAAGATTTTCTGCCTTTGCGTGAAGAGCAGAGATCACTTGGAAGGCTTCTTTTTTGCAGGCAAAGACACTGCACAGAAGGGGGTTTTAAATACATCAGAAACTGATTCCTAAGACCTCCATCTTTGGTTTTTCTGCAATCAAAGTTCATCACACACCTCTGAGCTGATATTCTATTCAAAATCTCGAGACTACAGATACCCAAAGCTCTTTTCCTACAAGTCTTCCTATGAATTTGTCCTGTTTTCAAACATCTTCACGTTTTAGCAAATTACCATGCTTAAGCAAGTTGTTTTGACATGTTTTTACGAGGAGTTGTATCAGCCATAAGGACAGGTTTATAAGAAGTGTGATATTAATTTTCTCAGCCCCAGCATGCTTGAAGAATTAAAAAAAAAACAACAGAAAGAAAAAAAGCTCTGAGAGAGATCAGCCACAGCACACACCATGTGGAATCATGTAAAGAGACTGGACAGTAAAACAGTTCGAGAGACACACTGCCCATACATTACATCTTGACATTGAAAAAAAGAGAGGAATGGAGACCAACATGATCCAAAAACCAGACAGAGATAGGGAATGCAAATTTCAGCTTTTGGAGGGAAAAAAAATAAAAAAAGGAAAACAAATTAATGCATGGAGACCTGACAATTAGGGAAAGTATAGACTTTTGTTGGCAGTTTAGCAACCTATGGAACCTCCAGTAAAAGTATGGAGTGAATGCAGCCNGCTCTGTGAGTGATCAGCCTCAGCACTCTCCATGTGGGTTCTTGTAAGGAGACTGGACAGTAAAACAGTTCGAGAGACACACTGCCCATACATTACATCTTGACATTGGTGCAGAGAGAGGAATGGAGACCAACACGATCCAAAAACCAGACAGAGATAGGGAATGCAAATTTCAGCTTTTGGAGGGGAAAAAAAAATAAAAGAAGAAAAACAAATTAATGCATGGAGACCTGACAATTAGGGAAAGTATAGACTTTTGTTGGCAGCTTAGAAACCTATTGAACCTCCAGTGAAAGTATGGAGTGAATGCAGCCAAGGACTAGAAAACAATCTTGCTCTGTTAGTATATTTTGGACAAATCTAGCCCTTACACCTCAATGTCAAGCTCTGTCAGAGACTCTGCACCCATAAGGAAGAATCACAAAAATTCTAATATCTCTTTTCCTTTCAGGATCAGAAAAAATCACTAGGCCTCGAGCTGATCTTAACAGACCAATTCATAAATAAATGTCTGTCTTCCACTCAGGACAGTAGCTGAAGGAAGAAACACAAGAGAGGAAAAAAAGTAAAAATAAAAGAAACTAAATAAATTGTCAAGATCTTGAAATAAGGTCCTTGGGTCAGTCCAGAATTCATAACTTGTGTGTAGACTCCTGAGATACACACAAAGTAAAGAACCTACTAGGGTCATTTTTTCTGTCCTTATTTTCAGGCTGACATAAGTCAGCTATGTCACCTATTTTCATCCATAACTGGTATATGTCCCCAGAACATTGCTCCAGAACCAGCTGGGACATTTTGTTTCTACACATCTCCATGACTCCACTTACAGTCTCACCTAAAAAACTAAAAAATCAACTTTTAAGGTAAAATTCTTATTTTCCTCTTTATCACACATATTTATTTAAGTCACCAGATAGCAGATGCTGCAGGCAGGTAACATATAGTATTTAGCTTTACGTTGTCACATCTGTCTGAGCTAAATTATTGCTCTGCTATGATCTTCACAAGAGCAAAGAGGATTCAATAGTAGAAAGATGTATTTGCGTATGGGATACTAACGATGATTAGTATACGCTAATTTAAAAGCCAGAGAGTACACTTTACTGCCAATTCTTTGATGCCATTTCCAAAGATGCTTGCTAGCTTTCTGTAAAAATACTTTCTGTGTACGCACTTTGTATAGCAGCAGCAGAAGTAAAGTCCTTGCATATTTTTGTGCTGGGGTTAAGCAATACTGGATTCAAGAGTTTTGTTTGTTTTCTAAAAGAAAGTTGTTATATTGCTTCTTCAGTTCAGCTTTCCCCATGGAAATGATAAAGTTTACCTGCACCACAAACAGACCTTACAACTTAACTCAAACTGGAGTTGTTTAAACATTATTTTTTTTTAAAAAAGAGAGTACCATCTGATCTATTTCTAAGCCTTTTTTTGCATCATGTATTGCAACTCTGTGTCAGTTTGAGGATGGCCAGAAAGGCAGTGGGTCCCAAAAGTACTGAATACAAGTGAATACATGCTAATCCTCCACCTTTCTTAAGGACTAAAATCCACCAGAGAACACAAATTTAAACTGGATTCGGGCACCCACGGCTCTGCTGTAATTTTGTGGCTTTGGACAGTGTTTTGCTGCATACAGAGATGAGCATGGAGATGAACCACCATCCTTTCCGTAATCCTTGCAACAGAACAACAATGTGGAAAGTGGGACTACCCAAGACACTGTGAAAGAAGCAGTTTTCCAATAGTCTTGTCATTTCCCAGCAGGTCACAGTGGCCTCTTGAAACTATCTGCATAGTCAAAGAGAAGAAAAGTCTACTTGCAACTTCTATCAAGATGTAGGGGGTTTGTGTGTTTGGCTTGTTTTTTCTAATTTAAGACACCTTACACATCTTGCATGATAAAGGTGGCTATTGGAGCATAATTTTAATGAGAAGAAAACTATGTAATTTTGACCAAGTCCATTGCCAACAGCAGCAGCATAATGTGAAATGAAGATGATGTTAAATTTAAGCCTTCAATACACAATTTACAGCTCATCAGTAGTCTGTTGGCAGTCTACAAGTGGACTTGCTTGTGCTGAGATTTGGTAACAGAAGTGAAAAAACAATAGCTTTAAAGTGGTTACTTCTGTTTGGGGAGAGAGCTGCTGTCAAAAGCTGTTTCTGACAAAAGGTATTTCTGTCAAAACAGAGACTACACAGTTACATAGGCGTTTGGACAAGGTTTTATTATTATTTCTTTTTGATAAATCTTTATTTCATGTTTGTGTTCTTGGAACTGAAACTTTCCACTTTTCTTAGAAAAATAAAATTAATTGTTCTTAAGCAAATCAGAGCTTTAAACTTGAAAAAGCAAGCTGTAGTAATGGGAAGTCTCCAGTGGGCTTCCCCGGCTTCTATTTTCCTGAAGCTCAGAGCACCCTGCCAGATAGGTATGTGGCATGAATACACAAACTGGATCTTATCCACTGCTCATAGTGAATAACACCATGCACAGCCAGCACAGCAGTGCAAATTTGTCACTGTATTCATAGCAGAAAAAGAGAAAAGCAAGACACTGAATAAAGGTATCAGCTGAGCCACTTCCACAATACGGACCTCTCAGTATGTTACCATTTTTATCTCTATAATAGAAACAAAATCAGAATACAAACCCACGAAGTTCAACCCATTCATATTTTTGAAGCTTTTTTTCAGTTACCAAAAGAAAGGCTCTACATGAAAACAAATTTTGCTGTCATTAGATACATTACTGGCAGGAGAAGTGTTCTGCTGGGTGCCAGTCTTCCACCAGCTTCAGACAATCCATGAGAATAAACTTGCAGCCGCTTGCCTGCCCCATCCCCTCGGTCCCTGCTGGAGAGGCAAGGCTGGCATCCAAAAATCACATCACCAGCTCCTCTTCCTCTCCCCATGCCTTGCATTAATGCCCGCCACTTGCCACCAGCCTGCCCTGGAGCATCAGAGCAAGGATCACTGCTGTGACTGCCTGTGTAAAGGAACCACTGCTGACAGAGAAAAGCAGGCAACAGACTCAAATTTCAAATGAATTACATCAGGAAGGGAGAAGGACTTTACTCAATGAGACCTCACATGAGCCTGAAGAACTATAGAAAATCAATCCCACCTGAATGCTGCCATCTACTTGGTAGCTACACAGGACTCTGAATTTCCACCCTGTGTCAAAATGCTCAGTTTACTGGCAGCAGGAGGCTGCGCGTGCATTGGGCTGCGTGTGATTGAAGGTTCCCCCACTCCACCAGAAGAAAGTCCCTGTTTCTCTGGTCTTAATGCCTCCCTGGCTCCCAGAGCTTTCCTGCTTCTGCTGTATGTCATTCAGAGTTTCTTCACTGCTTTATACCACAGATGATATTTAAATGAGAAAGCTATCCTCTTCTTTTGTCAGCTTATGGTGTATTTCATCTCCCACTATCTCATAAAGTGACAGTTTGATTATAATGTAATTACTTTTTTAGGGAACCTAGCACATAATTTTATTTCCAGATGGGTTTATGTTCCTTATATTTAAGGTCATTATGAACAAGAAGGCTGCAAAGGAAAAATATAAAGTAAGCTGCTGGGGTTTTTTTCTTTAAAAGATGAACATTTTGAAAGACCTATACAGTGAGGGAAAAGATAGGGAAATCACACAGTAGAGAAGATGAATTTCAAACATGAGAGCTTGAGAACCCTTTTAGGCATTTACATAGAAATTGAAAAAATAAATGTTTAATTTTCATTGCTTGGAATCTGGTAAAAGCTAACAGGCTGAATAGGTTCAATATCTAAGAATTGAGAGTCTGAGAAGCAGGGAGTGGAGAGCAATTACAGATGACCATGGCAGAGATAGCATCAGTTCACAAACTGGTGAAATTAAAGTCTTTTTTATTCAGTCAAGTCTCCAAACCTCCCATGGTTGGGTACTTGCCAAGAAGCTTGTTTGCAAGTCAAGTATTATTTGTTGATGCTAAGAAGCACAAGCTGATACATTTTGCCAAAACATGTGACAAGAAAATCCATGTAAATCAACAATGCTTTGCAGCAGAAACTGTGATTCCTTTCTGAAAACTGTCTTAGTAAAATGGCACCCTGGGGTTTCCTGTTTATTGTATTCCAGTGACTTCCAAATCATACACAATCAGCTCAAATGCAAACGATAATGATTTTTTTAACTGCTGCTTCTCTGATAATCTAATAAAATAGTACAATAGAGATGTGTTTTCTGGCTTTTGCATTAAAAGTGTAGAGCCTACAAGTATTTAGTCGATAATCCTATATATGACTCACAATTCAGTTTCTTTTCTATCACCCAGTTTGTAGTTCATTGGCATTTAAAGAGAAGAAAAAACAATCCTGAAGCAAAAATGTTAACTTACCCTAAAATTGAAATAAAGTGGTTACTGGTGTCCATTTCTTTATCAGTCCTTTTTAATCTGCTCAAGCACTTGCTGATGCAAGTCTTCTGTCCAAACTGGAGGTGCAGGTTGGTGCACTATGTTGACTCTACGTGTTTGCTTTTTCTGAAGTCAGAAATTACTTAAATAAGAACCAATAGAAGCAAATATTTTACAGTATGACTTGTGCCTAAAAGAGAAGTGAGAGATATCATGAGTATATCCACTTCTCATTGACATTTTGCCACTCACGACACTGAAGATGTGGCTGGGTAACAGTGACATTTGAATTCTGCGACTTGTACAACTTACCAGCATCACTAGGCAGGCTGCAACCTGGGATCAAAGGACCCCCTGCTGAAAACTCCCGTACTTTGCTCTTTGCAATGTGTCAGGACTCTTCATCTTTGACACAAGGTTGCTTCCATACATATTTCCTGAAAAGAAATGCATTTTTGGCTTAGAAAGATAGACTTATATTCCTATTTTCAAACACTTCTGGGCTCATTTTCCCATATTTCCAAGTTTTACGCTGATAAGCAATCTAATCTGCTCTAATGAGAGTATTGTTCATTTTCCACACAATATCTGTCCAGCAGCTCTCCTGGGACACTTTAAACTAGCATGTAAGGTTTTGATAGTCCAGGCACGTATTCTACTTTATTCTATTGCCTTACTGCAGACCTCAGTACACCAACTTAATTGTTCATTTGTCTGGACCTGTCAATTCCTCCATTTCCACACTCCCACCTCAGTATGAGCCTTCTGTTAGGTGGTAGGAAAACTCAGAGATTATAAAAACCCCACAACATTATTTATTTACTCTATCAAACTGGAACTATTGATTGATTAAGCTTGTTCAGTAGCAAAGCTACAATGTAATTTTAGCAAGAAATAGCTTACTTTTATGTAAGAGAACACTAGGAATTCAGATAAATTATTTGAAACATCATTGTTTTGCTGTTACCTTTTTAAGTGATAAAATTAATGCTATAGCAACAAAACCTAGATGTCAAGAGAAGAGAAAGCAGGAAACCTTGTGAAAGAAAAATCAGAGAGAAAGATAAAATCACCTTATATTAAAGCTTAGCATTCCCTGGGGGTATCATGAAGGCATCAGAATGGATAAAGAATTTCTAGTAATTGCAGTGAATCAAGCAAATATGGTCAGCTTCAGGCTTGCTGCAAAATATCTTTTTAAAAAAGTCAAATCATGTTTTAAATTTTTATTTTTACTGACATCAAGTTGTTGTCTCAAGTAATTACTATCTGCCTGTGACAAAATCTCTTTGTATGAGCTTTTCAACAATTAAAAAAAATAAACCCAAATAGATTTTTAAATTTTTTTTACAGAGAGAAACCTATTCCCTTCCTCCTCAATCAACTCAGATGAGAGGTTTTTTTTATAGATGAGAAAACCAATACTACTATTGAAACTACCATCTTTAAAAGCAAATCCACTGGAAGAGGTCAGACACAGTTCAAAACCTCATTATTCTAGGTCACGTTGAAATTCCCCTCTAAGGTCCACTATTCCTGCAGAGATCTCCAGACTACACTTCACTTTTGTTCCTTCTTTGTCACATATTTTGGCGACTAATAGGTGCTAAGACATCAGACTACTTTGTGCTGTTCTGGTAGAGGCCACTAAAAAACCCAGGGACACACAGGTCTGCGGAAGTCTGACTGCAGAGGTCCAAATACACAAACCAATAATTTTGCAGAGAGAAGTCCTAGATGGGGCCAGAGAAGGCAGTAACAAAGTTGAGACTCTCCTCTTTAGCCAGCAACACGGGGAAGTTCTTGACTTATACTTGCCTGACTCCTTACCTACCTTCCAGAAGATGTCATAGCTGAAGGTGTCTTCTTCTCAATGTACTTAATTTTTATTTTGTTTGGTTTTGTTCTGGTCTGAAAAAGAACTGAATTAGTAATTATAAATCATAGCAAAAAGGACATTTGAAAGCAACACTTACCAAAATCCCTATTTCCAAAGCACAAAGGATGCATCTTGAATTAAGGCCACAGCACTAATCCTGAAGATGATGATTTAAAGTTGCCTTCATCTTCTTCCTATTGGTGTAATATAACAGTCTTACTCATAAGTGGCACAGGACTAGTTAATTTTGCAGTTGCAGTTTCCTCAAAGGAGGAACTGGTCCAAAGGTCAAAGCTTTATCTGATGGAGAAACCATCAAGCTGATGACAGCTTTACAAAACAAAATGCTCAAGTTCCTATTAAAAACCAACCCCAACAAAGGAGCAAAGAAAATTATGTCAGGAGTCTTATTATATGACTCCATTAAGAAGATTTTTTCAAATCAATACATGGTATGAAGTCCACATAATTCAATTTAAGAAAATTTTAACTAGATTATATCTTGGCAGGAAGACCTTATAGGTCACTTTAAACTCAATTTTTATCTGTCCAAATAATGAACTCAGAAGGTTAAGAGATTAGCACTTCAGAGTATATTTTAGTGCAATCAGATCTTTTCTGAGAGGAGGCTATTATACTGAATTGCCAGAATCTGGATTATCATATAAACAAGAAAAAATCCAAGAATTAATATCTGCCAGTTTTCTCTGGCAAGACGAAATAAGGCACAGAAAAAGTGCTAAAGAGATGCAAGCAGTCACTTCCATTAATGAAAAAGTTTACCCCAAAATGGCTGAAAAAATGCTAAAAAAAATAGTAGCCAATTCCCCAGTGTACAACTATAAAGTGAGGGTGATATAAATCTGGAAGGTGTTATTTAACGTATAATAAATACCTTCTTTTCCACCAGTAATACTTGACTCTTCATCCTTTTTGGTCATAAATGGTTACTACTTTCCTCCAGATTTCATTCTTTCATACATCAATGCTATGATCAATCTTCTACTCTGTGTAGAAGTTCTACTCTTTGATTCCAGCTTTTGGGTAGGGCAATACATGCAAATCCCAGCATTTCTATTTCTTCTGGCTTGCACTTCCACGCACAGAAAGCAAATGGGGAAAGAGAATTAAGAGGCAGCCTGACCCAATGCTCTGCCAGAAGGGAGATCCCTATTATATCTGTGTCGCTTTTGACAGACTTGCACCTCACATACTGTTTGGTAACCACCAGCAGCTGAAATGCCACCAGGTCCCCCAGGGTCTCTTCCTGGGCTTCATAAACTTCTAGCACTGAGAAATCTTTTTTCACACTTCTAAGCCAGAGAAACCTCTTACATTTTGTCCACTCCTTCAAGTCTGTGGAGAACCAAGCATCTTCTCACCACTGCAGTCCTTCACCTATACACAGGCTGTGGTATCCCCAGTTTCAGTAATTTCTGCTTATTCCAGCCCTTCTCAATGCTCTCCAGTCCCCGATAACCTCACTCACGCAGAAAAAGCTCCCTTCCAAAGTGCGGCCCTGCCTGTACTGTGCCCACAGATGTGGCCCAGGGGCACACGCAGAAGCTGTTGGCTCCAGCAGGCACTCTGGAAGAGGAGCAGCCACTGTTGCAGGGCCACCAGCACCTAGTCCTGGTGGGGGACAGGATGTCCTGTCCCTGTGCTCCGTGTGAGCTGGGCGGTGCTGCAGCTCATGGCTCTAGCCGCAGAGGAGTCTGCTGTCCATCAATGCTGCAAAATGCCATCAGTCGGTCGTCTTACCCATCAAAGGCTGATGGATACACCAGCTGCTAGGGGAGAGTCTTGCAGGACTCCTGGGGAGCGAGAACTGAGATCTAACAATCTTTTACATGGACAAAATACTGCCCAGAAATTGTCTGGCTTCATCTGGCATTTGAGAAAGGCAAGCTGCTCCAGAGCTGGAATGCCTACAGGACCTGCAGAAGGACGGCTGTATTTCTGCAGGGACCTTGAAATAAAACCCTCAAAAAAATATTAGAAAGAAGTCATGGTGGCATAATCCCTCTGTGTGGTGATGGAAACCACTCCAGCCTGCATTTACTGTGAATGCTGGATCAGGTTGTAATAAGGCTGTTTTGCTAGCACCAACATCTGAAGTTTTGCTTATTTTTCATCTTTGGCCATTGACTCATGACTGTTTCTGGAGGGTCCATTTTCCTACTGCATTACACAGTTGCACGTGACCATTTTCTATATGATGAATGAATAATATTTTATACAGAGAGGGTAATTAAAAATAACAGGAGACCAAGCAGACAGAGATAAGTGAATATTACAGCCTCTGACCAAGCCAGGTGCTTGAAGATATCACTGAAAAGGTCTTCAAGTAGAAAAAACAATTTACCACCTTGACAGACTATTAAACGTTTAAAGCTTCTGGCAATAAGAGTTGCTAATAAAGAAACAGTGTAAACCAGAAGACAACAGCAGCAACAGTAATTATGCAGCAGAATGATTAAAAAGCATGCAGATATAATGACTGTAATCTGTTTTAGTATTCGGCATTCAAAAAAAAATCAATTAGGGAGCAAGGCAGATGGAAAAAAAAATTTAAACTGGATTCCTACAATTGAGTGATACATCAGTCATGAGTAATTGTAGGAATCACTGTAGCTTACCATGTTTTGACAATATTGGCTACTCCACCAGAGACTGAAGAACAACTGTTCAGTTTCTCAGCATCCAAAGGGACTCTGCAGAGTAATCTGTGAGAAATGGTTGTGCCTGATAAATTGTGCTGCTTGTCTGGAAGCATATCCAGCATGACCAAAATGAAGAAGCTTGCTCCAGAGACCTTTTCTTACTTTCATAGCAACAGAGCTAATTTCAGTTCACCTGCATCTATCAGGTTCCTTAACTTGTAGCCACTTTTAGATATTTTGTTTTGTTTCTTCTTCCTGCTCTTCCTTCACATTTTTCCTTTACTAGACAAGAGGTATGCAGCCATCAGCTTCCCACAATGATGCTAACCAAGAAAAGGTAATTCCTGGATGTCTTCCACATCCTCCCTCCGTTGTAGAAGTTAGGAAGTTAAAGTGAAGAATAGGGGGAAGATGTGCAGGAAAATCTGAGGCAATTCCCAGCCCCTCCTCTCACAAAGCCCCATTCCTTACAATGGGATGTGCATGCTTCAACATTCTGTTTCACATGCTTTCTCATCTTCATCCCTGGGCAGGATCCCATCCCTCATCACCCTCTTTCTCCTTAGCTACTAAACTTGGACAGCTTCTCTCTGGGTATTTCCCTCCAGGGAGGCACTCACATACCTGCTTCTGAGAGGTACCAGAGGTGAAAAGCCAGGTCTTCCCCAGCTACTTCTTCCTGCTCTTAAAAAGTGATACTCACTGTTAGATAAGGGCTCACGTTCAGGTCATGCACCTCTGGATCCAGCATGGAGCAGTCATTGGGTTCCCTAAACCCACGGTCTCCCTGCCCATGCCTTCACCAGCTCCCTTCTAGCTTCCTTGAACCACATCAGCCTTGCACCTCCATAACTCTCCTGGCATTCATGGTCACCTTCTGCTCTGAAAAAGTGGCATCAGAAAGGTTGTTTTCACTGCACTCTTGTCTGATTCTAGACCTACTGGCTGGAAAGCCACAGGAAAGAGAGACAAGAACTGGTATTGGTAACAGCCTGGATTTGGGTCAGGTTGAGTATGAGTGTTTAAAAAAAAAAAAAAGTTGTCTTGAAAACTTTCTGCACCAGATTAAACAATCCTGTGCTATTACAAAGTCAATAACATGTTAGTATGTTCTCCTATTTTCCTCTTCCTTGCTCATTCTACAGAGATTACTTACATATCAAGGACTTTCTAAAGCTTTTTTGTTTATTTTTGTAGCTCATTCCTCTACTCTCCCATTTGCAAAAATTTTTTTGAAACACAGAAAAATCTCATAGGAAAGAAATACAACAGCTCCCATCCCACAAATATAACTATGGTTATATGCAAGTGAACTTTTTCACGGGCTCTTTTTGGCCTGGTGGTGTTGGAGACTTCATCAGATGCATCTTGTTTGCTACCCCCACCCTTCGAAGTCCATGTGTTCCAGGATGAGGTCCCTGCCCTTCCCCCTTATTCAGAAGATGCTGAAATGCTCTGAGAGCAGATTGGATTGGACTAGGCACAGCAGGTGCAAGGACATGAAAGATAAATAGCAAGCATTGGCATCAGGATATAAGAAAAATCTGTCTATATGTTGAGATACAACAATTGCTGCTTTTCTATAGAATTGCTTTTTAAAATATAATACAAATATATTAAAAGATTTTTTATATATATCATGATGGTTTACCTCTGCTTTCTGTAGAGTAAGTGTTATACCCTAAACTGCCAATTATTTTAAAAGTCAGTTTTTGGAAGAAGGTGGTAAAGAAACTGCAGTAAGCACTTAGCTGTGCCAAACTTGTTTTGTTTCTCAGCATTCCCCTGGAAAAATAAACATTGATCATTATCACCATATAATCCCTCCTAATTTGCTTATTGTTCAGATTTCAGAGTGGCATGTAATTAATTGATAAGGATTTAAATGTGTTATACTTGACAACTACTTAGACTTGACAACCACTTGGCATTAATTATTTGTGTTATTGACATCTTTGTACCATTGAAAGCTTTCTGGAGAAGAGCCTGGGAACATGCCAGAGGTGGAGAGGAACCACTGGCAACAGCAGGTAGGGAAATGTGCAGCTGTACACCTGTACAACTGTGCAGCTTGAGAAAGCAAGTATTGCCACACATCAAGCTCAGTGTGCTTTAGATATTGCTGTTATTTTCATCAGTGAGGCTCAAAAGGGAAGAAAGGCAGCCTCAGTTGTTTTAAATCCTTGCTTCAATGTATTTAGGCACAGTGTTATCCTACCTAGCCTTGTGATGTGACTGTGGCACAAAAGATAGAAAGAGACGTCTACCCACCACACACACATGTGAAAAAGGAGTTTAGCCCACCTCAGCTGGGCATTCATGGGCAGGTGTGTTGAAAGTTCCTGAGGTTTTCAGTAGAGACAGACATATACAGAATTAGCAAACTTATGAGTCAAGTAATAAGGAGAACATTAAACTTCATAAACAGCACCAGAGAGATGAAGTTCAAATTGTAGGAGAGCTGAATGAAGACTTGGAAAGCAGAGAAATCCAAGCGCCACAGCTGCAGGCAGCAGTCAGAGCAGCATGGCCTCAGTGACAAAAATAGGGCACTCACCACTCTGAGGGCAGGCATGGGGGATCCACACAGCACCCAGGTGATCCTGGCTGGATAACAGCAGCAAGGAGCAGAGCATCTCCAGCATAACCCAGCGGTCAGTGTAAGACCCACAGCTGTCCAAGAGGGCATCCTGCCTGGGATGGCACTGGAAATTACCAATGATGACAATTATAAGGAGGAATTCCTATATTATGAGAGTGGTGAGGCACTGGAACAGAATGCCCAGGGAAATTGTGGCTGCCTCATCCCTGGAGATGTTCAAGGTCATGTTGGATGGGACCTTGAGCAGCTTGATCTAGTGGGAGGTGTCCCTGCCCATGGCAGGGGGGTTGGAACTAGATGATCTTTAAGGTTCCTTCCAACCCAAACTATTCTATGATTCTATGATGCTTCCTTATGTTGACTATTAGCTGGATTACACAGCAAGCAAAGAAGTACTAGGAGACTTCATATGCAGGAGTGAGCTTGAAAAGAAATTAAAAGGTACAAAAAATTGTGATTGTGGAGAGAAACATTGGACTGAGGGAGTGGTAGCAGAACAGCAGCCAAACCTCAGAAATCCAGGAAGTCATAGGCATTTTGTTAATGTTTTGTTTATGTCTAGTACTGTGGTTTACCTTGTTGGTGTTGATCCTGAACATGTATTTCACTGATAGACCTTTAATTCCTTTTCATTGTTTAAAAAAATAAATCAAATTTCTTTTATTCTGATTTGATTTAACCACATAAATTGTATAGATTTTTCCTAAGAGAGTAGGCAGAATGACACATATTACATAGTGAGGAACAAAGGTGTCACAGAAACTAATTGCTCAAAGGAAATATTACTTGCTCACCTATATATATTGAAGTTGGGGAGAGCACCCACCCAGTGCTCACATTCTGCTGAGTTACTGAGCTGAAGGGAGATAGGAAGGCCACCTGTTTTCCCCTTTGTCTAGCGCAGGCAACAGGCTAAAGAGAGGAATTAAATAAAAGAGGATTAAAACATTTCCACTCAGAGAAAGCTCTCCCTTTAATTACAGAAGCAATAATAAGGAATTTAGCTTTTTCTTCTACACGTGCTTCATATTGTGTAGGACTTTTTAGGGAGGTGTGAACAGAGGGAACAATACTAATATGGGACGCTGCTTCCCAGCCAACAGCAAATCCCCAGAAATCACCAGCCATCAGTGCAGGCATCACTGCTCTCCAGGTCAAAGGAAGACAAACCCATGTTTGTAATACTGATGGCTTCTTCTGTGAGTTTACATCAGAAAACAGGAAGCAAATGCAGCTCAGATAGCCATTTAAAGATAAAGTAACTTATTAATGATCACCAGAACAAATTTAAAACACTGAAGTTTTAACAGCTGTCCTTAATCATTTATCAATTACACTCCAAGATATAGCAGTAAAGCCTTTTTCTCTTTACTACCAGATGCCTCTGACTTTGTTAGGGTTTTTCTTATCACTTGGATCACAGTTCCCTCCTCCTCCTCTTGTTTTGCTTTAAATGCATGATACAGCTCCCAAACATCTGCTATTATCCTCTATACCCCAAAGACGACCTCAAAATCTCCCTTTAAGATTGAAACCCACATTTGTCTCTGGTGGCCTCACTCCATTTTGCAACGTGCTTCAATTGCCAGAGCAGCCAACTGGGGCAGTAAGTCAGAGAAAGACGTTGTTCCCATAGTAACCATTTTCTCTAACCACTCATTAGATTAACATATTTCAGATCAAAGGTAGACATGAAAATATGTAAGAAATCATAGTCCAAGGCACTACTTAAACAAAGACTAAATCTACCATGATATCTCTAAAAAGCACTGCTTAATATCCGAGTATACACCTATAGCTCAAATGTGCATTACCGTGGCCTGTCTGGAAGTTATCAAAAGCATCTTGGATAGTTCATTTCATTGCTAGTTCACAGAAAAGTGTTTAGGTATTGAAACAAATATGAACTCCCCGCTATCAGATCAGAGCCGCGACAAAACAGAGAAGATCATCATGTCTGTGATCAGCACTTTCGGTGTACTCAACATTCAGGTAACATTTGCAACTTTGCTGAAGAAAAGATTTGACTCAGTCCCAGTAGCACCAAATGTCTTATCAGTTTCATCTTCCTCAGATTCAGTTTTGTTACATTTTTTTATACTCCTGTGTGAGTTAGCTTAATGGAAGTTCAGTTTCAAAGAACAAATTCATGTGCCACGACCATGTGTCCAGTCAATACAAACAGCTTTCAGGATCCTCCAGCTCCATCATCATATAGGAACTCTGCCATGCACAGGAAAGCACAGGAGAAACACTGAAAACTCTATGGATTCTTTGCCACTAAAGGTTTCCAATAACATCTTCTGGTAAAATATGCAGGGTATGGGGTCAAGGGACAAGAAACCTTTCCTGGCTTTTGTCACGCTTTCCCTGATGCTTTAGATAAGCGTCTCATTTTTCTGAAATACAACTCCCCAGATGGAAAATGAGCCATTTATTTTTATTACCTTTCTCGCTGTTCATCTCTCCAAATTGATTTTATGGTTCTCAGAGGGCCTTACCAAATATATATTCATATATTTATACATACACAATACTTTCGATGTATGCTGCTTGTGAAAGCTGCAATTAGTATAATGCATCCTGAAGATGCCTCCAAATGCTAATGTAACAGCGAGCTTCCTAAAATGTCTACTCCCAACCCTTTGCCAAGACCTGATAAAGCCTATTTACACATAACAACATAATTCAGAAGCTGACTCTTGCTGGCATTTTCACGTCAGTGTCCCCTGTCCCTTTGCGTCTGAGAAACAGGATTTTCCTGATGACAGCCTGCAATTTCACCAGTCTGTTAGGATCATCAGGCATTGAACTTTGGTCTTTTCACTTTTTTCTCTACACCTCTTCTTGTCAGAAATCTCATTTGTCAGCCACACAGCCTCGGTGCACCAGCTTGCCCAACCAACATCTGGCCTATCATTTTCTCAGTACAGCTCCTCACAAAAGTGCAATTTGTAGGTGGTGAAAAATAATTCTTACCTCGGAAAATTGCCTTAGAGTTCTGGCAAAAATTCATACAAAATGTGTGATGTATGTTAAGATCTTAGAAGAGTGGATGCTGTTCATAATTTCTCATGGTAAAGACAGTATAACCCTTGGTTTAGTGATGTTGGGGAAAAATTGTCCCAATTAAGTTCTCCCACATTAGATATAGTAACACTCTCTTCTAATAGCTTCACAGTACTGAGTTATTTTAATTCTTCCTTCATTTTCATTTTCTTTTGTCTCATTGGCTCTCTGACTGCCCTCCCCTTATCTTTTTTGCTCCTACAAAGAATGATATTCCTTGATTCTTTCAAAATAATTCACATTGACTCTACAGTGCTGGATGGTACACAACTGGATCTTTGCTTTTGTACTGGAGACTCTCTGCTGTTTTCTGTCATCTGGGGAGACAGAAATTTGGTCCCAGTTTCCAAGTAAACTGCAGATGAAAGAGACTTCGCCTGCTTTGTTGTGCTATAACCTTAGGCTAGAGGTTTAAAATATATATGATTTTGGTCATTAAAAAAAATGTAGCTTTTTTTCCTTGTCATTTGTGTTCTCTATACTTAGTGCCTCATTAGAAACATGAGAGGAATATAGGCTCTCCAACATGATGGAAATGCCAGCCAGCATATTTTGAGTATTAAAATGCACACAGTAAAACGGTAACTGAATGTAAAGAACAAATAGTTTTTCTCTTAGCTTCTATTATTTTCTGTATTTGAAAAATAGTAGTCAGAACAAAAAGTGGGCTGTAGCCCACTGTGGTTCTTCACAAGAAAATAAAAGTCAGCCATGTCACTGTCCCAGGGAATAATCATTCTCCAAGACTCATGTACTTGCTTCTTTTATTGGTAGAGGATAACTGGTTAAGCTGCCCCGTTTCTACTGGAAAAATTTAAATCACTTGCTCTCTAAAGGCAGGCAGCCCCTAGTCTGCATGGTCACGCTGGGAGTGAAGGCACATTTCCAGCTCTGAAGTTAGTGCTGTTCACTCCAGAAACAGTTGCTGACTTTCTCAGGGCACAGTAGAGGTGGGGCATACCTTTCATCATCAGATATCAGGGTAACATCAACTGGTTTTCCTTTCTCACAGCTTAAAGGTGTTGCTTTCCTCATTTTAAGCATCCAAAAGCAAAAGAAGAAAGGCAATTTTATTCCCCAGAAGAGAAGCCCTTAAGCATGCATGCTTGTGAGAACTGCTTCAAATCCCTCTTTTCACAAAAGGAGACATCCAGCAATTAGGAGGCACGCAGTGCTTTGGGAATAATTTTGCGATTCTCTCTCTTCGGGCATTTCAGAAGCTGCCGATTAGTTAAATTCCCACAAAAAGCAGACAATGTCCTTTCTAGTGTTCCTCTGGACCAGAATCAGCATCATCCATGCCTGTGAATAAATGGTGCTTTCTACTTTGCAGGTAGAAAGTAATCTACTATTCAGAATTTCAAGGTTAACAGAGCTCTTCTGAGATAGCAAGATTTTACCACAGGAAGGCTAAAATCCTCAGCTACATGGCATGTTACAGGCCAAGGAGGAGGATAACCTTCCCTAGTGTTTCTGGAGTGGCCATTTTTCAACCCTTGCTTGTGATGTTTGTAGGGCAAGCTGGCACATCAACCCCATAAGAACTCTGTGTTTCTCATACCTACACAGCATTGCAAAGGCAGAAATCTCCAGGCACCTCCTCCTTTTAAATCTCTCTTGCTCCTTGCCACCTCTACCTCCTGCAGCATGAACACCTTTCTGTCCTGTGAGCCAAGTGATTTTATAGCTGGCAGGAGTGGGAAGCTCCAGGTGGGAATGGTGCTGCCTTGAGCAGGCTGCACTGCTTAGCTATAGTACATGCACCTGTGTGTGCAAAAACCTTACTTCGACATCTAACTTGTACCACTGCTTTGACTTACTAGAGATTTGCATGGAAGTGCTCTCAGTCCTGTCACAAGCTACCCATTTGTATCCTACATTTAAAAGTACATATAACTCTTAAGCAATAACCAGCATATGGGGAGGTGTGGGGTGTGTGCAATTTTCTTTTTCTTAAGTAAGTATTACCCCAGCTGCTCCTAATAGTTAAACCTGTCTCTGATTAAAATGTCATGCTCTCTTACATGATGTTCACATTCACCCCCTGGGACCGATCCACAAAGCCAATCAACACTCTGTGCAGAGCACAGATTACAAGAGGTGCCACCCAGCTACCTTTGTGTGCACAGTTTCTCTCACTGGCAGCTTTCCCAGTAGCACTGCAGACGGCAGATACAGCACAATGGAGAGCAAAAGTAGTTTATTGGCAGAGATGAGCACTGTCACACAAATTGCAGGCAGTTGCTCTAACACATCCTGACTAGGAAGCTCCGATTGGGCTTGACATCTACATGATCTACAACTGTCTATCTTGCACAAAGGTCCTAAGGGAGGCCATTGGAGACCTGTTCCCCAGGAGAGACATGGGTTAACATTCCGGGAGTTAGAAAGCACTGCTGCTCCCTTGTTAATATAAACAGCAGCAACTTGCCTTAAAGAGGAAACACACGGTGACCTTCACTGCCTGGCAGTCAGCAGTCTTAAATCCAGTAACTAGCACAACACACTAGCTTGCAAGTCTCAGAACATTTTTTTTTTTTTCCAAAGAGATGGAATGTAATAGCTGCCTCCCCCACGATATCTCAATTCAGTCTGACTTTGGCTACTACGTGTTTTCTCTCTAAACCTCCTGCAGCAATTGCTTCAGCTGTTTAATGCCTGAGGGTTGTGTCAACTGCACAGCCAGGGCCCAGGAGGCACGTGTGGTATGAAATAACACCACACAATAGGGCACACAGCAGTGCCCCTTAAATGTATGTGTCCACTACCCAGATAAGTATATTCACTTCCCTGATGTTAGCCAAACAGCTCAGCAAACCAGTACCCTCCTAAGAGACCAGACAAGTTCAACACTGGGGAGCTAACTAGATCAGGTAGGAAGATGATGATGACTTCAGTGAGGCAAGGACTGCAAAAGAGCAGGTGGCACTTGTAAGAGTAAATGCCCAGCTGATATGTCCTGCCAGAATGTTGAGCTGCTCACCGGGCATCTTCACAAAAGAATGAAGCAGTCCTGGAAGAATACACACCCAGTGAACTTTCAGAGAGTGATTCTCTTGTTTGAGAGAGGAAGTGCTTGGATTTTAGTTACCTGCTGATTAAGAGCAGTTTGAGCAGGAGTGACTGATTACAGGAGGTTTCAGATGGTTGCAGTTGTTGCAGAACCTAAAGGTATTCTGGACCTTGGCATTGCTTCCTCGCCTCTTCTGATAGCCAGCATTTAATCTTTAAAGGTTGCTTCTAACCTAACAGCTGTTTTTCATCTTTGTCTCCTAGCACTCATGATGTAAGGAGGCATATTTACAGGCCTTGACATTTCTTCTCTGAAGAGCCAACTGCTGACCCATTCCTGCTCCTCCACAATTTTTCTCAATGAGATCGGTCTTCTCAGAATGACACAGCTGAGTTTTATCAGCTGATATCAGCCTGTTTTTCAAGCAATAGATGAAGATTTTTTTTAAGCTGTAAATTAACAGTGAACAATGTGTGATACTGTAATATTGTAATAATTCCCCAAACTGCTCACCCATCTTGGAGACAGTTTCCAAGTTGGCTGATGACAGGTGTCACAATACAGACATTGATGGCTGCAGTGGGCAGCAAAGCTCTGCTCTGGTCACATCTCCTTGGAGGAGCCTGGCCTCAGTCGACCACAGAAAAACACAGCATCCCCAGCCATGACCCAGCTGACAGAACAGCTTCCTGTAGTGAAAGACCTTAATCATGCTTTGCAAGTGTAGCTTAAAAGCTCGTAACACATGCAGAAACATTTTGTAATCCACTTAGCACCTTGAAAAAAATGGATTTTGATACAGACTACAGGTACCACTGGCATAAGCGATCAGCTGGACAGCATTTTCATTCCAAGCCACCCAACACACAGCATCCTAGAAAGTGTTTCTGGCTTACTCTAAACACTTAGACAGAAAAGCATTTCAAGCTAAGTATCCAACAGGGTTTTTGTTTATTTTAACTTTGGTTTTTGAATGAATGGAGGAAAAAGGGGATACACTGGCAATTGTAAAAAGAGCATCAGGAAGCTCTCAGTTCCCCTTTACTACCATTCATGTGGTTCTGGAACACGAGGTGAAATCTTGTGCTGAAGAGTAATATAACAAAACAAGATCTGCTGTACAAAATAATCTATTTTTGATCTTGTGATAGTCACTTAATAAAGAAAATGCCTGGGACCTCTGTGAACAAATGCACTAAACATACAATTACATTTCATTTTAGTTTCAGTCCCATCATATCCATGCTGTTGTTCTTAAGGCTTCTCATCACAATGGGACCAAGCATCTTCAGGTATATCCTAATACATTATCACTGACTCCTTGTTAAATAAACCATACATACAAAATTTATTTGCTTTTGATTCAGATTCCATATTAGTTGTTGTTCATCTTCAGGAGAGGAAATGCCATTACCTAAAACATTCCAAGGTAAAGATCAGATTGAGAAAATATTAATTTTGATGGTTACTTGGCCAAGTCTGCAGTACATTTTAAAATAAAAGGCAGAGTACCACTCAATCTTCACAATTTTCTTGTTTATCAATCAAAAGAAAGTATAAATATGCACTAAGAAGCACTTATTCAACCTGAAACCTGTAGATTGCCATAATTAAGCTTTTGTAAAGTGTCATGAAGAAACAACACAGGGATTTTTGGAATGCCTGCTTTGAAAATAAGGACTCCCTGTAGCCTTCTTAAATGTTTTAAAACCCCATTTTCAATTGAGTACATTTAAATAGGATTGCTCTCTGCTGAAAAAGTAGTTATATTGGCTACTGAAGACTTACTTCCTTAGACTGGTTTCACAACTCCTCTAGACCATGTAGAGTATATATTTGCAAGTTTTAGCAATCAAGGGTTCAAAACCACAAACACCACACATCCCGCTGCCCCCTGACAAAAGAGAAACAGGAACAAAAACCCTGACTGCTTTTGCCCCTTTGGAAATGGAGACAAGCTCTATTATGTTCCACACCAGGAGCTGCCTCTTGACTGATAAGCCTTGCTGGCTAAACTCTTTAAAGAGCGTGAGGTACTCGCTGGAATAAGGGCTGCTGTATAACAGGAAACATAAAAAGCCCTGCTCCAACACCAACTGCCTTTACAGAGCCAACATGCCACACTCAAGTAGCCCAGCTGCCAGCTGCCACTGCTTGAGTGCAGTGCTAAACTTGCACTTTTCACCTGAGCCTGGAGTTGCCTTCTGCTAGGCAATACCAGGGAAAGCTGCAATCTCAGGCTCACGCTGAAAGGTTACGGAATTGTCATTGCTCCAAATCAACTCTTGCCCCATCTGCTTCCCTAGCATCTGTTCCCATAGCAGTTCCTGACTCCCCCCAGTGAAGGAAATGGATCTGCTGCATGCTGTCAGCGCTGAAGGGATGAGAAAGGAAGAAGCAAAACTGGCACTGTACAAAGCACATAAGTATTGTGCAGGCCCTGTTGAACAAATCTGTTCTGCACAGGGTTCAAATCACTGGAAATGATGAAATTTTTGCCTGCCTCCAAGATCCTTGTGGAAGCGCCAAGCATGATTCTCATTTCTCTGATTCCTGGACAGGGTAACATTTATACTTGACTAATTTGGGAGGAAGAGTCACCTACTCTCATTCGAGAACAGAATTATATGCAACTTACTAAAGAGCTTGAGACATTTTGGTAAAGTCTAATACCCTAACTACCTTAACAGATGTCATAAGTGTATCTGTAGGGAAAAAGAATGGAAACATAGGGATGTATATGGACAGTAATAAAAGGCAGGGTGAGAAATGCAGGAAGAATTAACTAATTCATTAGGAATGGAAATGAAGGAAAGAGGGAAGAATTTGAAATATAAAGTTAAGCAACTCAATTGTAGTCAGGAATCAGATCACGTTTTTTCAAAGGTAAGTGAATTTACAAGTGGTTTAATGGTGTCAAGATTGTGCAATGAGAATGACAAGAAAGCGCAAAACAAAACCAAAGTACCACACTTCCCTTTTGCCCACCAGAGAAATATAATACCCTGACACTCACTAGGAAACTCCGATGAGTGGGCTCCTAGCAGTGTCCTGGTAAACCCAGGGGAACAATTGAGATCGTCAGAGAAGTAGGTAGCAGCAGATAGATTTGAAACATCTGAACAAACCCCTCTTTCGTACAAGTCTGATGAAGATCAGGACCTGTAATTCCCCATATTGTCATTAAATAATTTAGTCTTCCCTTTCAATCCTGAACCAGGAGTCCAGGCACAACATTTAATTAGTCTTTCAATTATCATTTAAATATTTGCTCATCAAGTTCAATAACAATCAAGCGGCTGAATTTTGAGACAAGTGGCTGTGCCTTCAATGATCTCCCAAGGGGTGACTTATTTGAAGGTTAGCAATTCAAGCAGAAGATTCTAAAAAAGCAGTTAATCAGGTTAAATACTTTTGGCTGCAGATGCTGCCCCTGTGAGCAAGTACCAAATTCATTTGATCTTAATGGACTAGGATATACTTCATGTGCCACAGCAATAGACTGGTTCTAAATTGCAGTTACCAGCTTCAGAGAGGTCGTATCCCTCTAAACAATATTTTCTATCAAGCAAGTCACAGTTGTACTGTAGAAAATTAGCAGGCGATTCACTGAAATAACCTAACTACAGCAACTGCTGAAAGGAAGCAGTAGAAGTTGTGCACTTGCAACTTCAAATAAATGTTCTGCTTCTTAAAAGAAACAGACTTGGATTTGCCTGATCTTTCAGCCTTCTGTAATCATCCTATCTCATGGAACATTTGTTTCTTTATATTGGAAGGGAAGGAGAGAAGAGAACAATGAAAAAAAGTCTCCAAACTTACCACACGTTTTTAAACAAAGTTGCATCATCTTTGCTTCTGTCTCTTGTCTGCCTAGAAAGTCTCCTGCTTACAGAAAATGTAAGAATTTCCCTTCAGCTTAGGCATTTACAGGGGCTTTGGAGATGAAGAGAGTCAACTTCTGATCTTAGATGTCACAAGCAAATTACGCAAGGAATTCTTCCCACGAAGCAGACACATTATTTGTAAACCAAGCATATGTTGGAAAAACAATGCCAAAATATTCCAGAAAGTTGTGCAGAAGGGAAAACTGTAACTCTTCCCTATTCTTTATATCCCCCAAGAGACACCTACACTATAATGATTCCTGATGAGAAAACACAGGCTAGCTTTCCAGAATTTTTTTCATGTGAGAAGGGGAAGAGGACCAAAATAATAAATCAATCCCTAGGACTGAATTACTGGAGGCCAGCGGCAAAGACAGGACATGGTACAGGGCCAACAATGGCAGAAAGCAGAATAGGTCAACCATTTTCATCTATCCCCCTGTGTATGATACATACCACATTGTAGAAGAAATCAATAACCCCATCAAGAGCTGTCAGGCCATCCTAGCACTTCCTAGCCCTAGTCTCTCAGTCTGATGCACAGTCCCCGAGTTGCACCTCATTCTTCATACAGCTGCAGAACTGAGGGGAATGGATGTTCTGCCATTTGAAGCCAATATTTATCTCTACAGCATCCCATCTCCAGCCACAGCAAATTCATAGAGTTTCAGAGAAAGATCTGCACTGGGGAATTAGCTCCTGAAGGTAAGCTTTTGAAACCCTGAGCCACAGAGCCCTGACCCTTACCTTAATGAAGTGATTCAATAGGTAAAGGCATGCCAAAGTGCAATACATAAAAGCCTGCTTGACTTGCAACCATGAAGTGAAGGGACCTTCAACCACTGGATTTTGTTGCACTCTGCTTCCAAAAATGGCACTGAAATACTTGTCAAGTCTCATTGGGAAGGATGTTATGCCACCCTAAATTATCTAGAGCTCCGTTGGGCTGTTCTATACAATCAAAATGCTGAACCACAGGCTGGGTAGCAGGGCAAAAATGCTTCACATGTTTTTTAGAAGGCAGCATTGTCTTCCTTGATGCATCTCTTTCTTCTTATAAATTCTGCTGTTTACAAGTTATATATTGCCTCACATTTCAAATAATTACTAAAATGGCAGAAACATTCCACAACACTGAATCAGGAAAATGTCCATTATTAAGAACTCACAGATGTCCCCCCATTGACAAGTATGTTGAGATATGCCAGTAAACACACCAGTTCAGAGTTTATCTGTTGTCTGGTAACATCTTATATGACCTAAGTAGGTCATTTTTGTTTCAGGGTGTTTTTTTTTCAAGACAAAAATCAGAGGTTATATGGCATTTACAGCCAAATGTCTTGGAGAAACCCAGGCAAACTATATCAGATCAATTTCTTCTGTTCATCAGATACGCAGTCCTACAAAGAAACAAAATTAATTTCACTAAGACCATCAATGCATGTGCATTTACTATGACAGCTTTAGTCCAGGCCTTTGTAGACAGAGTTCTAAATTAGCTGTTACATTAAATTGTTCAGCTTCTGAGTAAGCCAATCTACAGTTTCCACTCACCATTTAAAATTTCTTTATCATCACAAGCTTTACTTGTTACAAGAGGAGATTTGTTTAGCTGTCTGCAAACAATTTGTTGCAAACTTCTGTCATAGTTTTCTTCCTCAGAGTTTCGCCAATTACAAAAGAGGCTTAAAAATCAGCAATCAAATTCAAGACTAACATGGCTAAGGACTGCACACTCCTCTAATGAAATTGAACTGAAATAGCTGGGCACCAACTGTACCACTGATATGAAACAGGGCTACACAAATAATTGATTTCTCAGCTTGGTTACTAACTTAATGGAAAAGATTGTTTTGCCCTAATTAGAATGATTATCAGTTTGTCCTTAAAAAAAAAATTGGAGACAAACAAGTTAGCATTGTTTGCACTGAAATAAAATGTTCTGTTTCCATGTTGATGATTTTAAACCATAGAATGCAATTAAAATGCTGTGAACATTATTTACTAAAGAAAGGAAAGGGAAGTAATTGATGCCTGGTGCCCTTTCTCCCCTCTTCAGTCGGGTTTTAGAGGTCTCGGTGGGTAACATGGAAGCCCTTCTGCATGCTGAAAAGGATATGCTTTGAGGTCTCCCCTTGACAAGGGAGCCATAGCTTGGGCTGTCACTCAAACCTTGCGGATGATTACAGCATCTTGATTCATCAGCATTACTTAACTTCCTCCCCCAAGGTTCTGAGCTGGTAAGGGACCATTTTCCTTCCTTGGTGCATTGTGGTATTGTCTGATCAAATTTTTAGGACATTTAGTTAGGGATCAACAACCTCTGAACTGGGTGAAGGACTGTGAGGCATATTTCCAGCTAAGGCAATTGTTACCAGCTGGTGTAGGTGTATACGGGGGAGTGGTAGTGGGGGGAAGTGGGGGAAAGGGGGAGAGGAAGCTTTTCCAAGGTGAAAAGCAGCACATCAAGGATTTCAACCTCTCACAAAGCAGTCTGAGTCTCTAACTCTTGTTTTTTTTCTGTTGTTGTTTGTCCAGTGATTTAAGAGCCACAGATTCATGAGTCAGTTCTCAAACATTTCAGGTCAGGGTTATCTTTGAATCATAGCCATTGTGAAATTCCTTTCTTCATAATTCATGTAGCATTTTCCTTTCCTGTTTGTATTGTTGCCTGAGTGTCACAAGCAAGCTTTACAATACAAGAACAGTTTAACTTTCCCACCTCTCAGTGCATAGATATAATTCTGCCACTCTCACCCCCATGCTTAGTGCATTGACACCGAGGTCATTCGAGACTGACAGCTTCCCATTTTAGACAGGCAGTACTGCAGAGGTGATGGAAATGTGCAGTGCTACAGGTAGGAGGCAAATAATACAGGTAGTACAAGCTAACCCATGCTAGACAAATAACCCAGCATCACAATCCTTAACATTGTTGTAGTTGACATTTGAAAACAAAAATAATTGTGAGAAGAAATAAGGATGAAATATTCTTCCCATCTTCCTCCTGCTCTCTTTTTTACCCCTCAGCCTGTGCCTTGAAAAAATGTCTTTATCTAAGGACAAGTGCCACAAAAAACCCCTCCAGAAGCTAAAATCAGTCTGCAGTCTGTTTCAGAGCAGAGACAGGGTGCTGTGTTTGGCTGCAGTCTGGTTTTTGTGCCTTATCAAACATTCTAGGTGAAGGTTTCTCTCATGACTTTTGTTTTGCATCTGAGTAATTAAGCCCACTATCCTTGGATAAATGTATGAGTAAACTATCCCACACCTCTTTAGCAGAAGAACAGGCTTATCTTGGCTCTGTTTTCTCCAAGGGCAAGCAACAGAGTTTCAGCAGCAAACACAAGCTATATTGATAGGAAAGCTATTTTGATAGGAATGGTTGGACTCGATGATCAGGTGGGTCTCTTCCAACCTGGTGATTCTATGATTCTATTTCCATCTCATCTTGCATCAACTATAAAGCATTTTTATCAGTACATTTCAGGGTTCAATCCTTTGAAGTATTTTTTTTTATTTTTTTAGGAAGAAAGATGAGAGCCAGTGTAACGTCCACACCTGTAACTCTCTAATTCAGATGTATATGTGTTTAGGAGATGAACTAAGTATCAGGAAGATTTTACTCCTATGAAGACCTTTAGCACAAGGCATCAATGTTTTGTGATAACAGACACTAAGCTCCTAAAGGAAAAGGCAAGGTGCAGATATGCCAGCCTGCCTGATCATTCAAAACTGCTTTTGAACAGAAGACAGACTGCCACAAAAATCTCATTCTAGATCGAGAAGCAAATAATTATCTTCATGATACATTGACACATATTAAGGGGGCACAATAGTCTCTGGCTTAATGGATCATCCCTGCCATTATTGTTCTCTACTATTAAAATTATTTGTATTCTCTATCTTTTATACGTGTATATATTAACAACGAATAGCTCTGACATCAGACATTTCTTTCAGTAGACCTCAACATATTTGATTAAAGTAATTTAGTTTCAATACACTAATTTTATATGTAAGGAAACAGAGGTAGAAGGAAGGGATTGCCTTGAGCTCTCTCAGCAAATCAGCAGCAAACTTTAAAGAGGTTTCTGAGTCACTCAGCTCTACCCCAGCACTAACCAGGACAGCCCAGTGCTGCCTCAGCCCTGGGGCTGGATGGAGACATCTCTGCCACAGTGGAGTCTTTTCTTAGGCTCCCACCAACTTCATCTAACAGCAACAGACCACAGCTGAAAAAGCCAAATATTAGACTTTGGAAGCAATATCTTTTAAAGTGTAGGGAGAACAGATGTCCATGTGTTACAGTTCTAATATAAATATCAAGCCCATTGCTTCTGTTGCCAGGCATTTGGATTGTGACTTCAGTTTCACCACAAAGGGAGTATGTAAGCAAAGCACAGATGGGCAAACACTAGTTAAGCCACAGAAAAAGTTTGCTGGTTTATTTTTTTTCTTTTATGCATAAAGAAATAGCATTTCTAGAAAATACAAATATAGATCCAAGGTAACTGGGTAACTGATTAGTATTTTTTTTTTTAATTCAGAGTGGTGGATCAAATTTGTAATCAGAATTATAAAGGATGCAAAGTCAAGGCATCAACCCTCTGCAAGTTACTGCAAGTATTTGCTTTTTAAATTAATAGGTACTTTTCCATTAAACATGAGGTAATTCCTAGAATAAGGGTTGAATCTGTTCTCACATTTCTAGAAATATTCAGCACACTGCAGGATTACTCTGACAAAACCTAAAAATCTAAATAAGAAAATAATTTTTATCGCATTCCAAAAGAAGAAATTTTTTTCCCCCAAAAGCTCTCAAGAGGAAAAGTAGGACTTTTCCAGGTACCTTTTAAAAACTGGATTTTTTTTTTAATCCCATGAGAGTAAGTTCCCTGGAATGTTCAACCTTCAAAGGCTGCATTGTTAGAAGTCTTCTCAAAATGTATATGGTCACATATAGAAAATTTAAAGGTGCACCCCACAGTGCTAGTGAGAATGAAAATCTCCTCTAGTCTGAAGAAAATAATGGATGGTCATATGAAAAGGTCAAAGCACAAGGAACATGACCGGAGAAACACTAATGAAAATAGAAAGTAAAAACATAAGCCAAGAAGCAACACAGTAGTAAAGAAGGAGCTTTAGTGAGTTTAACTGAAAAAGCTATTTCCTACATGCTACCAACTCAGCAGCAGCCCTCAGGTCTTCAGATTCTTCTGCATGTACATGGAAAAAGTAAGTTTTACAGTTTCAGGTAGCCTGTGGCCTTTACCTCAAGAAATTCCAGCAAAACAAGGGAAATTTATAGTTGCAGGACTGTAGATTCAAAGAACAACTGGAACCAGCATGCCCAGCAACCAAATGAGAGATCAGTAGTTAAAAAAAAAAAAGTAGTTTTAAAACAAATAGGATTTAATAAAAAAAATAAATAAATCTAAGATTAGCCTCAGCAATTGCATCTGAACATGTAAGAATTTTGCCAAGACTTGTCACCAAGAAGCCAGAAGTGCAAACTGAAATACAGGAGGTTACGTTTGAACAGAAGAAATAAAGTTCATTTACCATGAGGGTGGTCAAACACTGAAGCGTGTTCCCCAGGGAAACACTGGGGTGTCCATCCTTGGAGTCACTGCCCTCCAAAACCTGCTCTAGATGACCCTGCTTGAGCAAAGGACTGGAATAAGTGGTCTCCAGAGGACCCTTCTAACCTCAACCTTTCTTTGTGTGTTTTTGTGTAATGGGTATAATAATATCCCTGCAGCAGCACCGTTGCAGGCTTCCTGCTTTAGTCCAGACTCTCTGGTCCAGACAATCAAAATCTACAGCTTTCAAAAATCATTTAAACTGCAGTGACTCCCTCCTTATCCCTTGAAAAAAATAGCAAAAGAAAGTAAACTTCTTCCCTTATCTTGTTTAGTAAGGTACGAGACTGACAGTGGGAATTCCCAATTTTTAATCAGAGAGGGATCAAAGATTTGTAGCATTACCCCTTCCAAAGTCTGGGGTAATAAGCTGTCAAGTCATCAACATGAAGTTTTACTGTGCTAGTCACTAAAAAATGTCTTTACGTATTCTGAGACATTGCTCAGGAGCTGATTTCCTATCACAAAACATGACTGTGTTAAAGACTTTTCACATCACTCCTTAAAAACTCAGCTGGGGCTAAAACAGACCACAGGATTCAAGTAGTAGTTATTGTCTTTTTATCTGCTGACTTGTGCTAGTTTTGGATCACTGACCAATTTGTCATATTTTGCTTTCACAAGAACAACAACAACAAAAAAATAGAGTAAAAGGAATAACTGTAGAGGTGAAGATTGATTCTGCAAATTATGTTTATCTGAATGTCAAAGATTAACCTGTAACAGCGTATTTTATATATAGATTTCCTTTAAAAAAATGTCCTCTCTTTGAATGTGTCCCTGGTAACCTAGAGAAATCCACTGATAAGATTGACTGTCTCAATAGGGGAAAAAAGAGTGAAAAGAAACCAAAAGTGTACCTCATCTAATGATTAAATATCAAAGCCTGCAAAGATACACTAAGTACCTTTTGCCAGATGTCCAGGAGGGAAAATTTTTGTTCCTTTAAAATCTTGCTTTTTTTTATCTGAACAATGGTTTGATGATTGTGATTTCAAAATATATATTAATGCTCTATTGCAAGTTTATTTCTAAATATAAGAATAACCAAAAGAATGGTAGCTCAAGAAGTTTGAAGGATAGGAACTGAAGGAACTGAGGCAATGACAGCCCATTGTGTACTTGTGAATAGGAGCAGCAGAAATCAAAGCCTTTTCTTTCTGCTTCATGACTTGATTGACTTGGCAATTACACAGGCCATTGCTTTGATTTGCTGAAAAATTTCTTCCACAGCATAAAGTCTTATTCTTTAAGGAGTTACATTCCTGGTCAGATTTTTGTTTCAATAAGCACTCATTTTCATCAAGGGATGCTTGACATGAAGTAGAGTGGGGCAGAAGCAAAGAAAGAGAAATTATATAGAAGAAAATTACACATGTCCAAGAACAAACTGCTAGTATTTGTCCAGGCAGAAGAAGATCATATTAAACTCACACTAAATTCTTACTGTGTTCTAGAGCATCAAGAAGTGATGCATTATCATGTTTTATCAAGGCCTGGAATAATTTTTGAATCAAAACTATTGGCTTCCCATCATTCACAAACTTAACAGCCAAATAAAGGCATTATTATATCGTTTGGATTGATCCTTCTTTAAAACAAAGCCACGTAAGTGTCCCAAGCTAGAAACTGCGTCTGCTGACTCAAAGGCCGTGGCAGTCAATCCCTGCCCAAGAAGGCTGAAGACTGGTAGAGAAACAAGTACAAGTAAGGAAATTCTGAGAGCAAAATGGCCCAGTGACTTGCTGACCTTTCCTCTCCAGTTTCTGTTGCTCAGTTACATTCACATCCAGCTGCAGCAGCAGTTGTCTGGCATGGTAGCATCTGTCTTGGGCACACACACTCTCCCTGTAGTTTTCTATTCATAACCACACCCTGGAGTTGGCGTCTTGAAATTGTTTGCAATTTAGGCAGCATCAGGGGAAAAGCTGAGCAAGAGCTAGCCTCAGAAAAAAAGTAAGACAACCTACTGGGCAGCTCTGGGTCACACTTAATGCTAGAAGTCTCACTCTCTTTCAAGTCTTTCTAGCAGAAGGTAGGGTCGATCCTGTCAGGTCCCACAGGCATTGACAAGCATTATTTTCTGTGATCTGCCTTTCTTCCATACGCCAGGTCTCCTCCTCCATCCAGCCCCCCGCACTTTTCAGGTCCAGGGACAAATATTTTGGCAGTGCCATGTGCATGCCAGTGTCTTCCCCTGTGCCCTGCTGCCCTGACCAGCTTTCCTGGGCATTATCCTGGGGCTGTTAAAGATGCTCGTGACTGCCCCCAGCTCAGGGTCCCAGTCACATTGGGGCAGTTCTGCTACTGCACCCTCAGAGCAAGGTCACTGCCACTTTCTGTGCCTTCCACCAGGTCACTGGATCAGGAGCAAACAATCAGTGGAAAGGCAGACAGCTACTGTTAAGGCTTACTTCTTCAGGAAGCCCATTTCACTGTCTGAAGCATCACACCTTAATGGAGATAACTTATTCATCTGGCTGAATTGGCCATCCTACTCATGGAAAAGTAGTTTTTGCTCTGCTGTCACATGAGCCACATTTGATATCACTTTCAGCACATGGCTTTGTTCTGCTTCCAAAATGTTCTCAAATGTCATTTCACACTCTTCTGTCCTGATCTTCCTCATCCTCCTGATCATTTCTTTTGCATCTGACACCTTGTTTTCTTCCTCTATAAATAAGTACAGCTAAATTGCATAAGCCTATTGCATAAACCCGAACTGCAAACACCCCAAGAGGCCTGTCATTGTGTCTTGTTTGTTATTCCACTTCCTCACCACCTTCCCATCCACCCCCAATCTAATGTTCTCTAGATTTCCAAGTCTTTAGACAAGAACAATCTTACTATCATTTTCACCCTGATGTAATGCCAAAGTACAACTACCTTACTGGGCTATTAATAGCAATTATTACAATAACATGAAGAATTATTTTGCAACTAGATTAAACATCTAAAGTAAGAGCAAGCACTAGTGATGAATGCCTAAGAGCTGTCAAATCTCTCCAATCCAGCTCAAAGCTAAGGGAAAAGCTTTCAAAACAGCAGTGAATTCTAGATTTCTTTCTTTTTTTTTTTTGCTATTGTTATAATTTTTCATTGCAGGATTAGAAAGAGGAATTGTTACACAAGAATGACTGACCCCCAGACTTCTGTGTGTATCCAGTACCCAAAATCTGAAACTTCAAAGAAACTTCCGGCAGATTTATTGACCACATGAGGAAACAACAGGCTATTTTCATTTCCATTTTGGTCAATTTGTGGGAAAAAAATCAAAGCAGTGAAGCCACACAGCTCTGCTGCAATCAAATCTACTTTAGTTTTCCCATCTTCTGTTCCCTTCGCCATGTTTAAAGCAAGAACAAAAAGCTTTCAAGCCAAGGCTTCAGCACGCATGCCCAACCATGAACAACAACTATTTCTTTCATCAGTGATATATTGATGAGAATACAAAACCACTATAGTTGTCCTGCTAAGATGGAATTAAACCAGTATTTTCATCACTACTTATACAGCTTCTAGATTGATGAGGAAGGGGAATCAAAAGAAGCAGCAGACAAGACTCTCCATCTTCTGACAAGCAGCTAATACCCAATTACAAGACATTTGTTCAAAACCACGTTTTTTATTCCTTCATAAGGTCTGACTTAATAAAAACGTGTTTCAGAGGTTAGTCTTTGCTGAAAGTGCAACAAGACAAGTAAACTGTGTTAACAAGAATGCTTCATGGGCAAGGTCATCTCTACTCGGAAAACTTCACTCCCTTTTTTCACAGTTAAGGCTGTGGAGCTGCACCAGATGGGATGGAAATATCCCCCCTGGGATTAGAGACATTTGTTCATCGGATGTTTGTGCCAGTACAGAGGAAACTGTGCCAAAGGAAGACACCATGAGCATTTGATTCTAGATGCAGTCTTTATCTCAAATACAGGCTGCGGTTTTTTTACCTTCCTCTAAGCACTGTTTTGACGGCTCTGTAAGGGCTTGCAAATTAGGCAAATATCTCCTGTTAAAGACTGTCTCAATTTTCATCCCTATCTTTCTGAGCTGGAGTCTCAAGCAGTGACAGGGCATATAAGATCAGGAGCTGGGAGCCCAGGTTTTAAGTGTCACCCTTGTTATTGATCTTTCTGTGTAGAAGATGATAGTATTATAGAACATCCCAAGTTGGGAGGGACACAGTAAGTATCACTGAGTCCAACTACATTTGATATTGCCATTTAATAGATTCAAATCAATCAATCAATGCAGTGGTATACAAAGAGTTAAAGCATATGGTAAAATAAACTATCTAAATGATTTTCAGTTTCCAGTGAACTCCTCTGGCTAGCCAGTGCTGGCTGGAGTTGGGAAATCCGCATGCCAGGAAGAAACCAAACAAGTGTATTTAAGTAAAAGCAGTCCTAAAAGTACAGATTTTGTAATTAAGGTACTATAAGGGAAATCCAAATCCTTTAGAGATATCAGAAATGCTTGAAACTCCAGTGACGTTTGTCTGTGGGTTAAGTCTCAGTAAAGCATTTTCCTGTCAGCCAGGTTTAAAGGCTTGGGCTCCAGATAAAATTGATCTCTTATAAAAAGAATATCAATTACATCAGAACTTGTTACTGTATGCCGAGTTTTGACAGGCTAGAGAATGTTGCCTCCCACAGAGCCAAATCACGTGTCAGCGCAAAGCCCATATGGCCAAGTTGCATTTTTGTCTTTCTCACATGCTACAAGCAAACCCTCCTTTCTCTCATCTCTTCCAACAGATAATTTATGAGCTCAAATTTGCAAAGATATTTAAGCTATAATCCATCACTGAACAGAAAGAAACCCTGTAAAACCTGCCATCTCCAGCCTTCCTAGAAGTTCCTTCCACTTATAAACAGCAAATTGATACCTGGACTAAAAAGATATCTTTCAGGTTATGTCTTTTTAAGGAAAATATGGCCTTCTGCAAAAATTATTATGCTTCACCTCACGCTTCCCATCTGGTTATTATTCAGGCTGTAGGTTTGTTAGCATGAGGACTTCCTACAGGCTTTTAGAGCCTGCTAAAACTCCCAGCCTGCGTTATGGCCTTCACCTATTAGATCTGCATAATACCATTACTAACAGAACATGGAAGGGTAATTTACCGACAAATTACTGTGGTTGAACACACACAATTTACTAACAATGTTCTAACAGAAAAAAGACATTATATGGAACACTGAAATATCATATCAAATTTTAAGAAGGAACTGAAGGCAGCAAGGCAGAGTGAATAACACCTATTAATCATAGCTATTTCAGATAGGTTCCTTCCTGATTGTTTTTGAACTTTCATTAATGTAGACTCCAAAGCTGTGCCACTGCACACCATTTCCACTGAGGCTTCACTGTCTTTATTGTTAACAAGTTTTACTCAAGTCCATTCTAAATGCCCTGTGTTGCAGTACATGCTTCCACTTACCCACCAACGGCAGGAAGAAAAAAAAATATATTCCTTTATATGGCAACATCGTTTTACATATTTGAAGATTACTACTACCTTCTCTGTCAGTCTGTCCTGTGAAGTGTTTGTGGGTGACCACAAGCTTTCCAGACCTTGGGCTCTCATTTTCTTCTTGAAGGTTCCCTCCAATTGATCCTTAACTTCTGTAAGCAGACAGGTGATCTAACATCAAAGATCTTTATGGATAATAATTCTGGTTATACTTCTGAGTATTGCACTTTTGTTGTAATTAATGCAAGTGAAGACACAATGGATCTGCATAACCTGAAACGGATCTTTCACTATAAAGAGGTAGATTAAAAAGCTCTTATCCTCACACTTTAAAAGGATCAATAATATTTCTACAAACTGATACATTATGCTACCGCTTTGTGTTAGAGAGAGATGACTTCCAACACTGAAGAATTCCCAGATTTTGCTCCCACTGTCTGTCATAATGTTGGGATGGTGTTTTAAGATGCACATCTGATTTTTTAATACTGTGTTCAGCAACTAATTTGAAAGGAAATCCATGTCTTCAAGCATATCTCTGATTTAACACATCCCCAGAGGTCTCCAGGAATCACAAACGTTGTTTATTTGGCATCTTTATCTTCAGAAAATGAGGTGGGAAAGAGGAGCAGCCACAGAGCTGCAAAGCAAGGCAGATTTGCTTACAACAACACAACAATATTAGCAGGAGGTGCAGCAATTGAACTGTAGATAACCAAACTACCCGTGTATCACAGACCAGAAGGAATGAATCATGAAAAAAATGGACAAAGAGCATAATAGATACCTCACATGATCCATCTTCCCAGAAAAAAGACCAGGTTTAAAATTACTAAAGCCACTGCTATGAAGAACAGTGAAAGCAATTCTATTAATCTATTACCACACGCCCCTTAGTTACAGCTTCCTCTGTCCTCTTGCAGAATCTGCTCCCCAACTCAAATAGATGAGACAGCTTTCACAGTGATTGCACTGGCACAGTAGGCCAGTTTCCGTCTGTCCCCTCACTGATATGCCCAGGAATTGCCATCTGCTAGAATTTAAAACCAAGGGTTATCCTCATAGTGGAATGCACTTCATTTCATGTCTTCCAAAACATCATTAGAACATAATCAGTCATCATTTCTAACTAAATTGATGATACCTCCAAGGCTGAAGACTTAATGCTATACTTTATGCCTAACCAACCCCCTTCTCTCCAAGAAACTGTCCACAGAAGGAATAGATATCTATGTTAAGCCAGCCTCCAAGTAGTATTAAGTTAATTTATTTCTGCTAAATTTTCCTTTATATATTTCAAAAGCGTTTCTTCATTATGTTAAAACCTTTCCCCTTGCTCAAATCCACTAGACAAATTATCATGACTCAAATCTTTAAGATATAACCCCCCAAATAATTATGAAGATGTATTTTTTGAATGTTCATTTTGGAGCAGAGTCATGTTTTTCATTTTTTAGTTTTTATGTTTGTTTCAATCATTCATCTCATCTGGGTGCAGAAGAATTGTTCAATGTCTACCTATAAATTCTAAAATAAATCTATGAATAATTCACACAGCGGAGGAGCCAAATTACCAGCTACCTTTAACTGTGTATGCTGAGGGATTAATAATCATTTATAAACTCCCTTTTTTCTTAAACTGCATTCCTGTAGCACCAAATAACGCGCTTGATCAGCCTGGCTGTCAACTTTGGAAAGTGAAACAGATGCATCACTGGAAGGGAGAAGTTATTCTCTAGATTAAAGAAATTCATGAGAAGGCCACTCTGTAGATCATCTCACCCCAGACTTTGAGGTTGACATCTCATTTCAAGAGCAGCACACACTTAATGCCACATTTTCAATCCGAGAGTTCATCTCTGCATTAGGGGAAAAAACAAACAAATAAAAAAAATGCAACCCTCTATGTCATGCAGCTCAGTGTAAGGTAAAAGGAAATGTGTGTTTTCTGTGTTGTTACCAGTCAGTGAAGCAGGTTTGCCTGCTCCTGTTCCACACGCACTAAACAAAAGTTTTTGCTGTGCAGCTCAAGAGGGTACCACCTCCTGCTGCTAGATCTAATACTAATACTTCATGCTTCAGTTAAATGCCTGCTTTGTAAGCAAAGAGGAAGATTTGATATTCTAGGAGCCTTTCTGTTCCAAGAACAGAGCCTGAAGTGTTGTCTCCACTGTGTCAGTGGAGTCCAGGTCATTCCAGCATGCAGGGTGTTGGATGCTGCACGATGCAGAGCTCTGTCACAGCACAAGGGTGTTTGCTAGGTTTTTGCACTGATCACCATTCTTATACTATATACCATACACCAAATTTTATTTGCAATGCAAATGTTATATTCAATCCAAGGTTGCTCTGTTTCACAGACTCAGCATACAGAAGCACGTCGGCATCCCTCATTCTGAAGGAAACAATGCTCCAAGGGTCTCCTTACCTTGCCTCAAGCTCAGGGGCTGCCGCTGCAGTCAGGAGGGGTTCTTGGCCCTGCTCCCACCGGCTCACCAAAGAGACAGGCCCAGTGCAGCACGTGGAGCTGCTACACACTAGTTCCTCCTCCCACATCTCATCCTTCCCCTGTGCTACGGGCTCCTGGCTCAAGATGATACCATTGGGAAAGGCCCACAGGGACACTGCCCTGCAGCACCTCCCACCTCAGCCCAACGCACAATCTGAAAATAAACCACTACCCACCACAGGACAGCTGAGCGCCACTCTCCAAGTGGCCCAGGTTGCTTGTCCAAGAGCAGCAGCTGGGTACTTTGCACCTTGCCTGGTGCATTGCTCAAGAAGTGACTGTTGACGTTCCCAGCACAAGCCTCCCAGGGCAGCACCACAGCAAGGTCTGAAGCGATGCTCATGAAGTACATGATGCACATTTGCCCCCTCCATGCTGGCATGCTGTGGAAGAGCCACAGGAACTTTTTGTACTATTTCCAGCCTCATTTCTCTTCTCGCTTAGCAGCTAGGTCACAGCTTGTTGTTATGCTTCTAGCGTTGCTAACCTTTACTGAGCGCTCGAAGCTGTGAAAACAACTGCACTGCTCTGTGGTTTCCATCACTGGTAACATGGAAAATATTTTCGTGGAGGTGAACACAGAAAAAGAAATCTTGAGCAAATCAAATAATTTATTATTCCCCCCCCCCCAATCCATTTCAAAAGAAACTGCAATTATTATATACACAGAAAAAAACCAAGTTTTCTTCCTCCATGTTACCATGAGGAAGAAGAAAGCCCCCTTAGTTTTGCTTAAAACTTTAAAAAAATGCCAAGATCTTCAGAGAGACAACATTAAATGTATTTCATTTAATTACAAGCAGCAAGAAAGTGTTCAAGTGTTTATGCAAGTTAGTCCCAAATGTACGTTTTTCACTTGCCAGTAAATGCATTCTTATTAGTCTTCAGTTGTTTACTTTGGCCTTGTTAGTTTGATTTTTGTTTTTTTGTTTGTTTTAAAATTTATACCCTATTGAAAAAACACTCCCCAAATTCAAGAACAGATATTGAGAACATAAGAAAAAATTCATTTCCAAGTATCTGCAAGGTAATTGAGCAACCCTTTGCTCCCTGTGTTTTTAAGTAACAACATTCATTTTCCATTAAGTGCCTCACTGAAAGCTAGTGAAGCTTTAAAGCACAAACTAGATCTTCTGAGAAACCTGAGGCATTATATTACATCCAAGTAACACAACAGGCTTTGATTGCTGCTTACCAGTCATCATAATTCGTAGCTATAAATTGACATAATTGTTTACTCAGAATTTCAGGTGCCAGCATCAGGTAAAGATATATGTATATGATTCAAATTGTCCTAAAAACCACAGCTACTGCAAACAGTTTACAATAATGCTTTCATGAGGAAGAATCATGGTCTGGAGATGGAGTACTTGTCATGGTTAGAAAATATGGACTGTACTGGATTGAGTCTCCTTTGCATCTTCTTACTGTCTTATTACAGTGCTGCACCTAAATCTGTCAGTTGGTTTTCATAAAATTTGTAGCTGGCTGTTGTTGATGCCAACTTCATAGCAATTTTCCCAATTCCACCAGATTGCTAAAATTACCTAGCTGGAAAAAAAATTACCAAGGATATACTGGGAACATTGAAGAATCAGACCTTTAGTGCTTCCCCTCCCTGAGAACAATATGAAGTAAATCAGCTATGAACTAAACTAAGAGCAGAAATTGGCTCAAATTATGCAAGCTATCTCAACTGAACAATTTTTTCTCCTCATCATATCCCTGCTCTACCTAATGCAGGAAAATTCTTTCAGACAGATTCTTTTTTTCCCATACATCACCAGGAATATCTCCCATTGGGTTTCTCAGGAGACTGATAAAATAACATAAGTAATATAGTGAAAGTATTCAATCATTAGTCATCAGGACGAGGATCATTCTAGTTTTGTCTACTTTGCTCTGTGATTTCTTTCAGTTTATCAGCACAGTCCTTTGTTTGCTCTCTGTGAACACACTCATCATTCTTCAATTATTGTAGTACCTACATGACAAGTTACTACAATCAAAGCCTTATTATGGGCAAAAGGGGAAATGCTTCATTTGGGAAGCCAAGAGTTTATTGTTAGACTAATTAAAATCTTAACAGCCTAAGTGAAATACAATAAACTGTTATTACACTGCAGTTACAATTATACTGATCTTCACAGTCCTAATTATCTAAACAATACAACACACAGTTCAGTAATACAGTCAAAGATTACTATAAAAAGGCATTTTCTGGTGTTACACGCTCCCTTACCCTGCCTCTGTGGCTTTCAAGTGTGACAGTAACTCAGCCTTAAGAATCAGCTTGGGTTGGGGAAGGAGAGGGGACTGGGATTGCAACAAGTTGCTAGCATCCCTGGTCCTTTCCTAGAAGGTTCATGTTCATAACAAGGTTTCTTCCTCTACTTTGTTGAGGAGTATGCCCCTTCCAAGGCACACATTTCAGTATTTTTATACATTTTCTAGCACTATTTTACACATCAATCTTTCTTCACTCATGTGCAACTTGAAATTACATCCAGATTTTACTACAGGTAAGAAACTCTCTCTCAGATACCTGTTTCTTTTCTCTTTGTTGCCACTAAAACTGGTTTTGTTAAACTCTGCAGTTCTTTAACTGAGCATGGTTGAGTGGTTGATAGCCCTAAGGCCACTGAGTATTATCTTTTGCCCCTTCCATTATCATACCATGCCTCTACTCCTCTATACCATATCCTGTGACTTCTTTGGTCGTCTTTACTGTCACACAACACCTACATTACCTTACACTATGGCCCTAAATATTTCATTCTAACAATTACTTTTTGCAGTTACCTACAGAAAATTACCATAATTCCACATGCTTATACAAAATGAAGCAAGAGCAAAACAAATCAGGAAACAGCCTCCTCGTCATGAAAAAAAAAAAAAATTGCTGTTGCAGCTAAGCAAACAAAAAGCTCTAGGATGGCTAAGACAGAATCAGGCAAAGTCTAGTAAGAGTCAATCCCTGGGCCTTATAAAGGGTTTAAGCTAACAAAGTAAGCAGGTTGCAGGGCTATAATGACCAAAAGTTCTCTCTCTTCCCAAAGCATAAAAACTCAGGTTTCAAGTGTCCTCAAGCTTTGTGCACGGTTGCAGCCACTGAAAAGTACTGTGCAGTTCTCTATGTTGCTTCCAGTCCCATAGGCGAATTATATCTCTTCACAGGCAAATCAAATGCTTGGAAGGTAATTAAAAGATGATTTAGGACAAAACCCCCAGCCACCTCACATACAGCTATAAACGGATGTGAATGCACTATGTTTCTTAATTAGTGACTTTTGCTCCAAAGGATCATTGTGTTTGGTTTTGTTTCTACAAACATAGATCAGATTGAAAGTGATGGAGGTTGTGAGTTTAGCAGTTGGAAGTGGGGAAATTATGCAACTCCTCAAAAGCAGGTGTTCTAGAAACACTAAGTACAAACAGTCAGTTGTATTGTATTCTTGGCTGTGCACCTATTACACTTGCTATTTAGCCAGATCTGCATTCTTTTTTCCTGCTGATGGCTGGATTCAAGATCTAAAATTTTATTGATGCGTTTATCATTTGTGCTTATTATGACAATGTTCATCTACATAAGTCTTGTCACCTTGTTGCAGCCCTACTTAACACAACTTGCAGCCAAATCATCAAAGTGCTTCTTCTTGAACATCCTCTCAATGTCCATCTTCAAGTATAAGCAGGAGTTGAAGCTGTTGGTCCATTTTCATCTCCTGAATACAATAAGCCTGCAACACATTTGCAGATTTTTCTCTCTTTTGACTAGACTAACTAGACTAACTTCACAGAGATTGAATATAATGGATTTTAATCTACTAGGCTGTGAATAAGTCAATCAGGTCCTGACAGCATAAATGAGATTAAATAGGCTTTCTTTCCACAGATAATGTACTTTAGAGAAGCAGATGTTACCACCTTCTGGGAGATAAAGAAGCCATGTTTTCAGGCAAAACAGTCCCTTACTACGTTTTGAAAAGCTTGCACAGTGAAATATTTGTTGCAATCCAGAAACATCCACTTTGTGAAAGCAAGTAATAACCTACAGCTATCTTTTGAGACCTCCAAGGAAAGAAGAAAGCCACTGAAGAACACAGCCTTCTGTCTCCAGCAGGGTCAAGGGGCAACAGGCACAAACCAGAGCACTGGAAGTTCCACCTCAACATGAGGAAAAGCTTCTTAATTGTGAGGGTGACAGAGCACTGGAACAGGCTGCCCAGGGATGCTGTGAAGTTGTCTCCTCTGAAGATATTCAAAACCCATTTGGATGTGTTCCTATGCAACCTACTGTAGGTGAACTTGTTTTAGAAGCAGGGTTGGACTAGGTGATCTCCAGAAGTCCCTTCCAACCCCTACCACTCTGTTATTATGTCTGCAGTGCTGTATCTTTATTATGCCAAGCATTGCACAGAGTGCAGCTTGTAGGAGACTGAACACTGTAAGGAGAACCTCTACTGTTGTATATATTCACAAAACCAGAATAATTTTGAGCTCTGCTTTGAGTTAAGCCTATTCAGCTTAATCCAAATCCTACTGGAATGAAATTGTCCTCATTCAGGCCTTCATGTCAGACACAAGCCAACTCTGTTCTCACAGAACTGTTGAGATGGGAAGGAGACTCTGCAGATCATCTAGTCCAACCCGTGCTCAAGCCAGACCAGCAACAGTAGGNTTGCACAGTGAAATATTTGTTGCAATCCAGAAACATCCACTTTGTGAAAGCAAGTAATAACCTACAGCTATCTTTTGAGACCTCCAAGGAAAGAAGAAAGCCACTGAAGAACACAGCCTTCTGTCTCCAGCAGGGTCAAGGGGCAACAGGCACAAACCAGAGCACTGGAAGTTCCACCTCAACATGAGGAAAAGCTTCTTAATTGTGAGGGTGACAGAGCACTGGAACAGGCTGCCCAGGGATGCTGTGAAGTTGTCTCCTCTGAAGATATTCAAAACCCATCTGGATGTGTTCCTATGCAACCTACTGTAGGTGAACTTGTTTTAGAAGCAGGGTTGGACTAGGTGATCTCCAGAAGTCCCTTCCAACCCCTTCCACTCTCTTATTCTGTCTGCAGTGCTGTATCTTTATTATGCCAAGCATCACGCAGAGTGCAGCTTGTAGGAGACTGAACACTGTAAGGAGAACCTCTACTGTTGTATATATTCACAAAACCAGAATAATTTTGAGCTCTGCTTTGAGTTAAGCCTATTCAGCTTAATCCAAATCCTACTGGAATGAAATTGTCCTCATTCAGGCCTTCATGTCAGACACAAGCCAACTCTGTTCTCACAGAACTGTTGAGATGGGAAGGAGACTCTGCAGATCATCTAGTCCAACCCGTGCTCAAGCCAGACCAGCAACAGTAGGTTGCAAAAGATTGCATCTAGACAGGCTTTTAATACCTCCAAGAATGGTGCCTCCATAACCTCTCTGGGCCACCTGTGGCAGTAGTAAGTCATCAACACAGTATAAGAGTGTTTTCTTAAGAAGTTGGATGGAATTTTCTTTGTTTCAGTTTGCGTCCACTGCCTCTTGTTCTACCAGCAGGCACCACCAGGAAGAGTTTGGCTCTGTCATATTTACTCTGCTCATTAGCTATTTACACACCTTGACAAGATAAAGCTTTTGTTGTATGAAAAATGCTCCAAGCCCTTTAGTCATCTCTGTGGCCTTTTTCTGGACTCTCTCCAGCATGTTCACATCTGTCTACTGGAAGGCCCAGCTTGGGACACAGTCCAGATGCAGTCTTGTCAGTGCTGAGTAGAAGGAAAGGATCACCTACCTCAACCTTCTGGCAACACTCCTCTTTATGCAGTNTTCATATTTGTTGCAGTCCAGAAACATCCACGAAAGCAAGCAATAGCCTACAGCATCTTTTGAGACCTCCAAGGAAAGNGGCTCGTGGTCATCTTGCTGTCCACCTTTCCAACAGGATCAACCATTTCAGCCTATTTATGCACAGTAGCACAGGAAATAAAGTCCTCATTTCTGTGGACTTGTAGTCATCAACTATGTCCACAAGATATGCAAATGTCATATTTGGTCTATGGTATAAGACGGCTGGATTACCAAGTATGCTACAATTGACACTCACTGATTGTCCTTGAGATGTTTTGTATAATTTATTTTCCTCCAAAGAATTCAAGGGAGTAGATGGAAAGCCCTTCAACACAACTAATTGGCTAAGTCTCCTTTATACCTGACAAACTAATCCCATAGTCTTCTGTTCGAACTACCATTTGCAATAAGTCTGAGAACAGCAGTCTTCATGCCTGGTTTACATGCAATGATGTAATCTCATGATTCAGAAGCCAAAAAAAAAGCATGTCCTGAAATTTCCAGCAGTAATTGAAGCCACCCTGAACCTCAACCCAGGAATCTCCAGAGGCCCATGTATCAACCAATAACTTCCCTGGCTGGTATGGCCTTATGCTTACACTATGCTTTTTTTTCTATGCTTCAGGCTCAGATGTAGCACCAGGCTGACAACATCCGCTGCTGAAAAGGACAAAAAGCAGGATTACTCACATTTGAACATACGCTTCCATTCCTTCTTCAACTGAAGAGCCTTTAAGTATGTGCCAAATTAATTAGTTTTTCATTTTTATTCAAGTCTTTGCTGATTCATAGAGTTGGAGGAGGAAAGTAGTGGGGGAAACTCGCACATGTTGCAATACTAAAGAAGAGATTCTTAGGATAAACAACCCAGCTGGAAAAAGCAAACAACAGAAACCTTATGAGAGAGTTTGATCTTTAGTTTCTAGTTAGGCAATGTAGACACTCCCCCAGACCCCAGACAATTTGCACCCTCCAGGACTGCAGCCAAACTTCAGTCCACTACATGCCATGAGGTCCTGAGTCCATGCTGCACAACCCATCTGCCTGAAATGCAACAACAGTCCTAGTCTTTTTTCAGTTGATCTGAGTGAAAAATCCTTGCTTTCTCCTCACATTTGTTGTGCTAAGCCGGGGACAAGTGAGGCGGAGTGTTTTAGAGTGGCTTCCTGCTATTGAGCTAACATTTCCAACGTGGGCTCAGGCAGATGCGGCTATAAAAGTACTGTAATTCCAATTCATTGGCCCCTAGTGGAAATGAAGCAATGAATAAGACAGCTGCTTAACAGTGATCCAAGAAAGAAAATTATGATTAACATTTGCTTTATTGCCTTAACATCTTCCTTTATTTCTTTATACAAGGTGATATGTGCACTGAATGTAACATTCAAATCAAGTAGTTTAGCACTAATTTTTCTTCTTTCTATCTACAAACTTAAAAATCGTTTATATGAAACCAATGTTTCTGACATACTAAGGAACAGGGCTATCCCATGATTATGTTCTGTCCCTTCAGTGGAGTTCTGGTATTGAAATTCTTGCACTTTTCTCCAACCACAAGTCCTTTGAACTTTTAGCTTCTTGTGACATCCAAAGCAATTCCTCCATGGTCTAAGACAATCTGGTAAAAGTTGTCATCGTTCCTCATGTCCCTCATATAACCCAGTGGCTTGTACAACATGCTATGAAATAGCTAAAATAAACCATTGACTTAGTTAGCATGTAATCAGTGGGCTTAGCAATGAAACTTCCCATTGCTTTAGTGCCTCGGGGCCTGTTTCATCTGCTGTTTGCAGTAAAATGTAGCAATTTTTATTACATCATTCACCAGCTATACTGGGGCCACACATTCTTTAGAGAATCTACCCTGTCTTTCAGAAGAGATGGACTCTGAGCACCAGAGCCAGCTAATTGTACTCCATTACACCCTCCAGAACACCCACAGACAAGTAACTGAGTCAAGCTCCTACATAGCAGTCACTACACAGACAAATTCTTTCTGGAAATAGCCTCACTTCAGGCTTCTGATTCATCTGGAATCCTGCCCAAATTATTCAGCTGCTATAGCTGAGGAAAGAATACCACTCTCCAGAAGTGAAAATGGAGGCTCAAATTCAGTTAAGTCTTATTCTCTAAACAAAGTTTATCATGACACATCTCTTTCTTCTAGAGCTGAAAGAATCACTGTTCCTTCAAACACTTAATCTGGCATATTTTCTTAAAGCAGAGTGCCTTCTTTAAGCCCTCTCTGATACAAGATGTACAAACTCTGCTCTCATGCTAGATAACCTGAGCTAACACATGTTCACAAAAAAGTTATTCCATGAAACCAAGAAGGTACTGTTTGGTAACATTTTTACTTGCTGAGACAGTTTCAGATATACTTTTCAAAGGAACACTATCATATTTTGCAAAGTCCTAAATATTTTCTCTCCCGCACTTCTCATTTACTTTGTAAAGCTCTAAATCATACATGGAATCTAACTTGCTTCACTTTATTGTCCATTACAAAACTGTTAGATACAGGCATCCCCTTCAAGAACGTGGAATGGAAGAAATTACATGGCTCTGTGCCCTGGGAAATTCGCTATAGCTGCAGGGCACACAGGTTATTCCTGGTGCTTCCCCTCCTCCCACTATAACACACAACTATCGGCAGAGTAGCTTGCACAATCAATAAAGGACAGAACTTGAAAGCTGAAGGCATGACTTGAGAACAGAGCTGTAACCTGCATGATATCTTTTGTTGACAAGGATCTAAAGGGGACTCCTAATGTATCAAAACAATAAGACCGGAAAATTTGCAGTAGGTGCAAATTCAAGTGAGTCCAATATGAATACCTTGTGATTTCAGCAGTTGTGGGTTTTTTGATTATTATTTTTAAAAAGTAGGGTACAAAAAGCCTCAAAAAACATACTTACACATTTAAGGTTGGTAAATCATACAAAACAAAGGAGACCTTCTCTTAAAAAGAAACGGGATTTCCTGAAAATGAGATTTCTCTTCAGTATTCATATACCACCTAGAATGTTATCTCTACTGCAGTGATACTCAGGATTGACAGACAATGACAACCCAAAGGAATTATGCAATTCCCTTTAAGGGCCATTTAGTCACTCTGAATTTCAAGAAAAGGTTTGCATATGAAGCACTTAGGTTTTCAGTAAAACATAAAAGAACTGACAGCAAAGCATCACCTAGATCCATATAACCCCTGAAACTGAAAATAACAGTAGATAATGCAAAGTGAATAGATACAGCACTTTCACAGAGTTTACATATTCCATATGATTCCCCTAATGTGTGGTCAGGTTGGCAAGCGGAGGTTTTGTTAGAGGAAGCTCTGTGCTTCCATATCCTAGCCTCTTGCACCCAACAAATACATGACCAATGCCAGTTACAGTCATTCCAGGCCCCACCCACCCCTCTGTATCTAGCAAGTGGCCCAGCAGCTCAGGTGTTCCTCCTCTCTTAACCAATTTACAATTGGGTTTTGTTTCTTCCAGGCTTCTTGCTTGAACTTTTGCAGCTGGCACTTCTTTCTTTCTTTATAGCTAGAGGCTCTCAGGTGGTATGCAATAGATCCATCAGCAGCCTTTACACCTGAGGGTGCCCTTCAGCAGCTGACTAAGATATCAGTATACCTAGGCCTTACCCCTCTGCTACTCTGTAGAGAGACGCTGTCCAGATGCAGCACCCCTTTTGAACATGGAAACCAAGCCAAAACCAACAAGTCTTCCTATAAAATGCTTTGGCTCTACGGCAGACACCATCATGCATGTTTTGAGTTTGAAATTTCTCAGGAAAGAGCCTTCATGCCTCCTCTAGTAATGGAAAAAAAAAACTAGGAAAGGGGAAGATGTCAACCAATTTTTAAGAATCCGTTCTGACCTGCCACAGCAAAAATAAAACTTCACGTGCAATAAGCACCCTGGCAGTAGTGTGCATTGTACAGGTAAAAGAATAAGAAGTTACCATGTTATTTGTCATATCAATCACTGCAAGAGGTAACAATAGGTTTTTACTTACATTTTCATACTGTAAATAATTTTTATTATATTCCTCCATATATTCTAACAGCTGTGCTAGCAATGCCCTTGGTAATAGACATCAGATTCTCCATTTACTTTATATTTGTTATATTTAGATTTGTTGTTCAGACCTCTTGATCTGACTATTGGCATGACTCATCAATTGTTGGCAGCATATAATTATAGCTAATCAGCATTTTACAAGCAGAGACAATTGCTTCTGAATAAAAGTAGTTGACTAGGATCGTTTTTGAGCCAGTCAGCAGTTGCCATTGGAGAAAAAGCTTTGCCCTTTCTAATTTTGTGTTATTGATCCAAAAATGCTAGACATAAAACACTGCTGGAAAACTTCCTGGAGATTATGTCAATACATGCTGAGTATTAAACCAATCATTTTTAAGAAGCCAAACACAATGATTTATCCCTTTTAATACATGCCTAGCCTTTGGAATTACGTGTTATGATTTCCATATGTTTGTTTACATTGACTGAAAAGCTTACCTTTCACTCAAAAATCAATTTGAAGGTTTAACAGGAAAATTCATTCCAACCTGAGCAACAGTTCCCCAAGTAGTTTCTTTAATCATTCATATGACTTTGCAGTCACATAGACAATGTCCCATATGAGCTCCAAGATCTGCATTTTTGGCAAGTCCATCTACACTGCAATTTGGTACTGATATACCTTCACAACAGACATGAGTGAAATCAATTTCTGGACTTTGTTGCCTCTGGCGTGTCTGCCCAACATAGTCTGTAAGAAGACTAGAGTGATGACCCTGTGTACACCAGTAGAATCCATGACATTTGGGGAGAGGCAGCAGCCTCCAGCTTTGGGCATGCTCTGAACTCCAGTTAGCCAGGAGCCCTGCCCTCTTTTAGAGGCAATGCTCTGCTTGTCAGCAGCTGAGTGGCATATTACCTCTGAGAGGCAATCTTCCAGCTTCCAGTGTTATTTATGGACAAGCTTCACATCATAACCATTTGCTTTGCCAAATTTTGCCTTGGCACACCAGAAAGGTTGCCAACTCCAGGTAGAAGCTAGTTTGAGATGGGTTTACATCAATGTAATTATTCTTCATTTACATTTCTACCAGGGAATAATTTTTAGCTCAATGAAAAGAAAAATGTATCACCCTACAATCTTTCCAGAATAAGATTATTCAAATGGGAATGAAATCAGTATCTTTACAAAGAAATTTTTGTTTGCAAGCCCAGCGTACCAAGCAGTATCTGCAGAGCGCCAGTGAAGTTTAATTGATGGCATCACCTTTCCCAACAAGGCAGGAAGCCTTCAAAAAAAGATGTTGGGAATCTGAATTATCTCATCTTTCAACAGTTCACATTTGACAGCGTTGATTATAAATGCCCTCCTTTTGGCTCCTACTCACGGATCAAAAATTGCTGTTCACCAGCTCACACAGTATTAATTTCATCTACAAGTGTCCCTGGCATCCTCCAATACCAGGACACCACTGGCTTACCTACAGCCTCCATATCAATGTGGGTTGTCAGTCTGCAGATCAGCCTTCCTAGACCACTGCCCTGAGCCCACATGAGTTTTGAATGCCTGCAGTGACCGGTCACGCTCAAGTGACAGCACACAACGTGGAGCCTGTTGTGGGTTTGTTGGGTTTTTTTTTGACTCTGCCCTTCAAACTACACAATTTAAGCTCTTTCTTTTACTTGAATCTTTTATGATACTATACAACTGAGCAGCAGGGAAATGAGAAAGGTACAGCTCGATCCAGGACTTACCTCACCACAAAACACAGGAGTACAGAGTATACCACACCACTTATTAGATCATCAGGACATCCTCTCAAGGGTCTCAAACTGCAACGTCACTCCTGTGAGAGGCTGAGACTGACCTCTGGGACATACACACTATGGAAAACTTGTTCCTCCTTCCCACATGCTGACTTAGGGAAAAGAACAGAATGGACATGGTTGACCATGCAGGGAAAATACATCACATTAGTCTTGACAAATGGCAAATTCTTGAACAGGCCCTTGGGCTGTTTAGATAGTGTTTAAATGAACAAAGAAAAATACAGGCAGAATGTCAGTAAATGAAACTTTATCAAGTCATACACAAGCAGAAAAGTAGAAAGCAGGTTCAGGCTTTAGTCCAAAAATTGCTGGGACAACCTTGCAGTAGTACAGCACTGGACAGCAGGATTCATGACAGCAGAATCAATTATACCCTGAAAGGCTTTTTTTGTTATTCGTTTACCATAAGTGTCAGCCATATCCCACTGCCATAACCACTCCACAAAAACACTGATGCACTTGTATTTATCAGTGCCTCAGCCTTTTGCAGGATCCAACACTTGTATAGTTGCTATTTCCATTCCATAATTTTTCTGCATTATATTTTCCTCTTGCTTTACCTATCAGTTCCAAATCTAAGAGGCCAAAGGGGGTGGGAGGGGGAAAGACCACCTCTTCCAAAACATTATCTTTCCAAGGAAAAGCATGCTGCTTTTCCAAGCAGTTGCTTGGACTTCCCTGATGAACACACGACAGCACAGGATTTCAGATGAACGAGTGCTGGAAGTGAATAAATAATTCAGTAGGAGACACGGTAAATGTGCTGTTCAGCTAAGATTTATTTTATTATGAAAGGAAAAGGCTCACTGGAGATTAAAGGAAAACTTTCTGGAGGACAACTATGCCAGCAGCCAATGATTTGTGGAAGGATTGCATTGGTTACCTTGTGTTTCAGTACTGTTGACAAAAAGTAGCTCTTCAGCTGCAGGGCTGCATGTTCACATTCCTAAAATGTTGTGCTGTTGCCATGGGGTCCCTTGTGTTCTGTACAACTGCAATCACATACTGGGTTCCCGAGTTTGGAGAAGATCATTCTGCTGAGCTTTAGAAGAGATAATAACTGTTACAGATTCAAGTCTAAACAAATCAAGTTAATAGATTTGTTTCCTTGGTAGGGAAAGAGGTTTTAAATCAAAACCACACAGGTAGCAGGCTTATGTTCCAACCTGACATCTATGCAGCAGAATATATCATCTGGTGTCACTATTGTCCTCTAAAGAGCTTTTGTGTTATTTCCAGTGAACTTTTAACAACCTATTCATGGGGAATAAATTTCAGTCACTGACACATATTTAACTTTTCTGTCACTGACCCCTGTGAGGAAGTGAACCCAAATATCTGAAAGGGATCAGAAGTGCCTACAGAAACTTACTTTTTCTTCCCATTTCATTGTATTGCTTCCACCTGTCTGTGCATTGTGTACAGTCTTTTCTGATCACACTTAGTACAAGCCCTTGCATTTTCTGGCCAGATTCTCCTCTGGGGTACAGCAACAGAAATCCAAACAAATTATTATATTGAAGAAGTTGTTCACTTTGAGAAGTGGAACCACTTTTAGCCCTCCAAAGGACTAGTGAAGTACAGAACATTTTCAAATTCTAGCTGAGAGAATTTTGAAGTTTCACAAGATTAGCCTATTAGATTAACTTTCTTACTCAAAATCGTACTCTGTTCCTCCCTCAAGAATTACTGGTCTCCCCACAAGAAAGATACTGATACCCAGTCAGACCAATGAGGGATAATTTGTGGATGGTCTTTGTCAGGTAGCACCAATGAAGTTTCTGCATCCATCCTATTGAAAAGACTTTACTAAGTACCTCTTTTAACTTTTGAGTGATTACAAGGTTTTAAGTTTCAATAGAGATTTCAGACTGAACATGTCTAATGCAGCCATGCAGGAAGCTACAGCTACAGGGATGCTCTGGCTCCCCTGCTATACCCATTCCTACCTAAATACTCCCACTGTTTCCCATTAACTGGATTGAGCAGTCAGATGGTTGCAATGCAAATCTTTGATCCACTCAAAAACCAACACCCTCAGCCCCCAAACTAACTGTGGTTAGATTGACTCATCTCTCAGTTTCCTCGCAGCAAGATAAGATGAAGAGCTGGATTTGTGGAACAGTGGAAGCAAGCAGCTGAGAGACTGGTACAGTCTCTTTCCAAAACCAGCCTTTACACAGTTGAGTTAAACCTATGGTTTCATATTGTGCTCTCACCAGAGAGGAAGGGAAAGGAAGGGAAAGAGATTTACAGCTTGTTGTGGCAAGGGACTGAGGTCTGGCAGTTGGACTGGCAGGGTTATAACCTGATTAAGTTTGCTTGTCTTTTTTTTCTGGGACAGGGAAAGTGGCAGGAGTGTTAGAGCAGGAGAGTGAAATAATCTAGGATGAGCTGGTTAGTTACAGGGAGAGATAAACCTGTTAGCTTTAACTTTAGCCTAAGCTGTTTACTTGAAGTAAAAACACTGGAGAACAAACTTAAGTTCTGAGTATTCCCATGGAGTTGATCACAATTGCACTTGATGCAAAAAAAATTATATTAGAAAAAAAGCATCTTTTAAAATGAAAAAAAAAACCCCAACCAACTTCTGCATCCCACAATCAAATGAGATGAGGGTATCTTGTCATAAATATGCAGAAATTGGAAACAGAACAGATACAGTAACGGGTGAGCTTCAGAATTCAGAAACCCTCACCATTATAGACAGATTTCATTATCTTTCTCTTCTCTGTTGAAGAAACATTCTTGCTTTTCATGAGGAGAGATAAGTCAATTATACTTGAATTAAAGATGTTACTTGACTGAAAGTTATGTCAAGAACCAAAATAAATCATCTGTTAACAGGGAAAAACATCTCTTTACCTTAATAGCTTTGATTCCACCTGTTCCTCTGAAGAATTTATTTCTGCTAACACAAACTAGCCCACAAGTCTTTTCAGTTTTTTTCTGCCTGCTTGTGCAAATCTAGCATGTGCAGAGAACAAAGTTTGAAGAGCAATATATAATTCAAGGTCAGATTTAAAGCATACTAAAGGGCATCCAGTTCCCATGGAAGATTTCTGTGAGCCTGCTAGCTGCCTGGACTGCTCTGAGACATGGTGTGACACAGAATAGGAGAAGGAAAGTCTCCAGAAGGTCTCTCTGGTGTGAAGTGAGGTGCTGATGAACTTGTTTTAACCTCAGGAAGTTGCAGTTGCACAAACCTCTCAGTCTTGTCAGGCCAGACAACATAAGTGACTGTAGCCTCCCTCGGTTACTGTATTACCATGTGACACCCTATGACTGATGCGTTCAGCATTTCTATCGCTATTCTCTATGTGGAGTTCACCTAGGGCAGCTAATTCCTAGCTTTGAATCCAACAGAGCTATTCTGGCAGCGTAAAGGCTGTATTAGCCTATGGATACATGTTTTCCAACACCACCTTAGCTGGAATTCAGATTTATTTATTTCATAGTCAATAGAAACACTTGACTCTACCAATTCACTATTTAGCACAGGTGCAACTTTAGTTTCCTCCTTTCCTTCTAATTATTAGTTTTCATTTCTATGCTAACTTGGCTTTTTTTTCTTTTCTTTAACCACAAGCAGTAGCCTCTTGCAGATTTCTTCTTCTATTTACTCATCTGCATTCAAATGTCATCCAGGACCAAAACACCCTCAAAATGTTTCAATGACTCCACTAGTTTTTCACTCATTTCCAAGCATCAGTCTTCTCTGTGTTGTACCAGGAATGGATACTACGGTATCTAAGCCTGTTGCTAAAGAAGATAAAAGACAGGAATCCCATGTAAATTAATTCCCCTTTGGCACTGCTACAAGTGGGCAAAAAAAGCAGACAACTACAAGAAAGAGTAATCTGCTGTTCTTTTTTTTTTCAGTCTCAAAGCAATTTATTAGAAGTAAGATGACCTACAAATAGGAAGGTCTACAAATGCCAGCTCTCCTCACATGACCCCTTAGTTCTACAAATCCACTAGTTTTTCAAGGATTGGTACGACAGTCTTGACAAAGCAGCATTTGCCTTACCAGTTCAAACTGCTGGTTAATCTAGCCCAGTAACTTCACTGCAAAAACAAGCAGGTCTTCCCACTGCAGACAGGGGCAAAAGCACAATGTGTTTGCAATTTAAAGTGAGTCAGTCTGTGTGCACTTAATCCTGGGCTCACAACTGCAGCCTAGCAATGCCAACACATAGTAGACTTGCCCTGTCTGTTGAATATACTTCCCCTAAATCAATTGGCTAATCAAGTTACCTTCTAGAGATATTAGGCAAGAGGACATCCTCTGCCCCACGATCCAACGTCTGCTCACAGCATGCTCTGCTGTATGCTTATGGCGAATACCAGCCCACAGCAGCCTGCTTCCCTTCCAGCACCCTTCTTTCACCCAGCCCCCTTATTAGCACATTACTTTTCTTCTTATATCTATCAGAAAACTGAGACAGGTCAGCACTGTTTGTAATGGTACATGCAGCTGAAGATCAGACAGATCTCATTAGGCATCTACAAATCCACCTTTGAACTGAAAATGAAGCTCAAACCATCAAGTACCAAATGCATCTGGTTAATTACTCCGTTTACCCAGGGCTCGTGAGAGCCTTACAAGTGTCCCGCTCAACATGTTGTGGCACAGTGAAGGCTCATAGGTCTTCTGACTAGTTGACATTTTCTTTATTATTTAGTAATGTGTCCAGATGATTGTTTTCCAGACTCTTCCTCACTGCTGATTCAGGCTCCACTGTAACTACAGACTGACATCTCTTACTGCAGTAATAGGGATGCAGGGGATTAAACCAGATCTGGACAAACACAACATGTGCCACTTTAGATTTATATCCAGAAAGGAGATATCCTTCCATACTTTAAAAAAAACCCAAACAGGTATTCCCTTCAAAAGCATTTTGAACATCAGATAAATAAATGCTCTCTGCCCTTTTCTGCACTGTTCTGAGCTGCACAAAATACATGGAAAGGATGTCCAGGTTCCCTTCTGACATATTAGCCCATTGCTGTTTGTGGCATCTCCCCTTTTCCTCTCCCCTCAGTCATCGTGGAGTAAGACAGGGCATTTCTCATGCCTAACTCTTTTCCTTAACAACTAAAGATTCCTCTTCAAATTGCAAGTAAATTGACCTTATACTTCTTTCTCCAGCCCTTTGAGATTTTTGATGTGCCTTTGACATGCTACTGATCAGTGTCTTCATGCCAGCAAGATTTAAATTCCTTAGAATTCACATTTTACATCAAGTTCCCTAAACAAATTTAACATCTTTACACATTTCGTGAACTATCTACTTTTCAGCACTTCTGGTAAAGTAACACTTTTATTTAAGCGTATTACATGCTGGTCCATAATAATGTTCTTCAGCAAGTGGCTTAGGACAGGAAGACAGGACAATTTTCCTAGCCAAAACCAAACAGGGTAAAACAAGCAAGAGGGAGAACAGTTACATAGATATCCTATGGTAATCAGCAATTTCCTTTCATTGGTATATCATGTTTAGACCAATAATAAAATGGCAAACAACAAACCCAAGTTTATAGACGTCTTCAGTTGTCAAGTGAGTATGTTTCTGGGTATAAAAGGACCTTTTGTCAACTTTCCTAAGTAGAAATTGGATGTGCATGTTCACTTCAAAGTAGCTGAGCATCCACATCCTTGGTTATGCATCCACCACCACCTGAACTTTCATGTGTCGTAGCTGATCAGCCGGCACTGCTTTCTGGTGAATGAAATAATGCTTCCCTGAAAGTGGCTATTAGAATTTAATGGTAACTGTTTCATATCCCAGGAATATTAACACTATTGCAGTTGGATTTCTACAGTTAATTAGTTCATCCTCTGCCCTTGATGAATATGTGGCATTTCTCCATGGCGACACTGACTTATGCAGTTTAGTCGCAGAAAAAGAAACCTACAAACCCTCACACTTCAGCATAGCTGGCAACACCACCAGCAGGAGCACTCAGGCTGCAAATCCTATGAGACAGTAGCTGTTTGTTTAACTTCTGCTGTGCTTCAACGACTGGTAGCTTTAGCATTGCCCAGCGCTTAGCTGGCTCTCTGCTAAGGGGCTTACAGCTGATTAGTCATGTGTTGACTCATTATTTCAGATGTATTAGAAAAGCAGCCAAAAGAAACGGTGCGAGTTTTATAACATTTCAGGTTCCATCCTCACATAAACGGAGCTGGGTTAATGAGGAGGTGCCGTTTATTTCTTGCCATATTACTGCAGGACTCATTTTATATTTTCACCATTGCCTGGCTCAATCATGCCTCCGGCACCTTTGTAATAATAAGAAGAAATAGCACCAAGGATTTGGACTGATTCCTATGTTGCAAGATTCTAAGGCAGTCTGTATATTTGGTGAAGAACATTCAGGATGTGTAATAACTTGCCCAGCAGTGAAATATTGACACTTTGGAGCTGCAGAGCAATACATGCTTCGCAGGAAACAAAAAAGCAAAATCAGACAGTATTACCATAACTGTACCTGGGCTGGAAAGTTATTAGTGTTGAAAAACTTGTAAATTGCCAGTATTTCTTTATTTTTCAATGAATCGGGGACCTATTGCTCTTCTGCAAGAACACAAAAAAACCCTCAAAAATGAGATTATTTACTTTGGAGTCAAATAAAGGCAATCCCAAGCCTTTGACTTCAAGCAACTTTAGCCTGCATTGTATGGGGGTGTTTCAACAAGGGGATTAATAATGGCTACTCAGTCTGTTCTAGTTTGGCTCTCAACATCCCCTACCAAATCTTTTCTGCTTTGAAAAATTAACTAGATTAGGGATAGAAACCTTGCTTTCTGCCCACAAGATATTTTAATGAGGGTGATGGATTCTCTCTATGGTCTAGCAAAAGCCTCTCTATTTTTATAAAAAACCCACATCTCCAGAGGAAAGCTTCCTATTTCAGACTGGTCCTTAGCCTTGTGGCTCCTATCTTGCTCTGGCAAGAGGCGCCACAGAAACCTTACAGACCCTTGCAGGCCAGGTTAACCCCTGGCTCTTCACTGATGCACTTCTACTACACAAAAGGCTGGGAGGGGGAGCTCATTTGGTCCCTCTGTGCACTGTCAACAGTGGAACTGTCTAAACAAATTACAGTAAAACAGTAGGGTTTCAGCTTCTGCTGCATGGTGTTGAAGTAAAGACTCGTCCAAAGACGTCATTGCTGTTACAACTGCCAGCTTCCCATCCCTGTTGCCGGTGAACATGAAGTATCCCTTTCAGATGCAGAAATCATCAGGCTTTAAAAGAAGCACAACTCATTAACTAATCCCCAGACAGCAGGTCCCTTGTGTAGGCCACAGAAGAATGTGGAGTGGGAGCAAAGAGGCAATTACAGTTCCAGCAATTCCTGATGTTAAGGTGTTCTGTTCAACTAACAGCTTACCAGCCAGCAACCCTAGCAGTGCTCAGAGTTCATGGTACTAATTGGTAGGATTTCAAGTGCACTAGAGGTCTGCTCTGCAGGACTTCCTGACCATTCTCATGGAATTAATTTCATCCTAATGCCTCACTACTCATATTATGTATCCTCCTTCTACAAAAATAGCATTTCTAATAATTTGAGATATGTTAATTACTCTGGCAGCCACTGGGAACACTTACAATGCCACCACAGGTGGCAGAGGAACCACATGCAGCTAAGGAACCCCATGCTGTTTCCCATGTGTCTGAATAGAAAAAACCTTCTTCTGCAATTTAGTAAATAAGTAACTAAAACACAGATGTTATATGTGAGGTTTGATGGAGTATTTCATATGACATTTGAAAGCCTGAGCAGCAAGTGTTCACGACAAATCCAGACAGAGAAAAGCTCAAGAACTATTTGTCTCTTAGGTGGTTACCTCCAATAGTTAGGTAGTGTCACCAGAGAGAGCTCAACTGTTTTTAACTAGCCCAGTGAAGTGCAAGGGAGAAATACAGTTGCTGTGTACAAATGCCCTAAGAGGCAATAACCATGACACCAGAAAGGTAAAACTGAAGACAATTCATCTCAAGATTAAACAGTATGAATTTACCAACAGTACAGACTTACCTGTAAGATGGGAATCAGGAGGTCCCTGGCCAGCAGAGCTATCAGGTGGTTAACAAGCAGCAGCTTTACATAAGAAGTGATGCCAGTCTGTGAAACTATATAAGAGCAACTAGATGTCACAGAGAGAAACTGACTTTCACAGCCTGGCATATACTACTATCCTTACGTCTATGTTCTTAAACACTCCATCTGTCCCAGCAGATTTCATTGGCACATGTTTCATACACCCATCTCCCTCAGTCACCAGCATCTTGGAGTTCAAGCATTTGTCAAACCAGAGAAGTGGTTCATCTTCCAGGTTTTCAATCTACTGATTGTCTAAAACATAAAGAGGGAAACATTTTAGGTCTCTGGGAAACATGGTCACTATGTACATACGTTTTCAACAGAAAAAGTACCTAGAAGTATGGAAGAAATTCAAAGTTGCAACAAGCAAGACTTGAGGTACTTAGTATAAGATCTGTTAAACCTAAAGCAACACGTAGCCTGTGTTATCTATAATTTCTTTATAGCTTGGGTAATTTGGCAGATGTGCTTTAATTTGCTGCTGTGAATTCAGACTTTTTTCTCAGGTTCATAAATGGCATACGAGTTTCCAACAGAAGCCTGCTTGGATATTAGGATGTTTACCTAGAAATATAAAGCTAATCCTCACCCCTCTTTCACTGCTCATCACATCATTTACAAGCTTGTCTGCACTGTTAGTTTTAGGCAGTCTTAGTAAAGTCTGGGGACAGCCAACTTCCACTGCTGGCATTACAAATGGGATGGAAATGCCTACTTCAGACTGGGCCACTAATGCTTTAGAACATTTATCTTTCCTTGCTGGTGAAGATAACAGAAGATGAAATCCTGTGTCTTCAGAACCTGTAGAGTGGAACAACAGCTAAGAAAAGAATGAAACACACAGTTTTAAATTATGTAGTTCTGACGTGTATCACAGCTCCTTCTTGATAATTATTTCTGAAGCTATATAATTTGTTACCCAAACCACCATGCTGCTGTCCAGGATTATTTTCAGGGAGTGGGTTATAGGGGTGTGTGTAGACAGCATGTTGTTGGGATGTTGGGGTTTTTTTTTCTATGTAGACTTGGCACATATAAAGAGGTACATCAGTCTTTATTCTGACAAACAGCAAGCAATGTCACATTTCACTCATAACCCCTGACCAACATGACTTCCTTTTCCAATAAACATTGAATCTGGGTGCATCAGTGACTGAGAGCAAAATTCACTGATGTCTGAACCTAAACCAGATTACATTCAATTTCTGCCAATAGGGAAGATGATTGCAGGATAGCAGACGGAGTTCAGTGTGTCAGGCTGCTTTGCCTTTCAAATACTTCCCCCTTCCAGATCTGAACACAAAAATTTTCAAGCAAATTGCATTACAGCAGTGTGACAGATCATTTGATTGCACAAAGTGTTTTATATGCCTACCAAGCTTGTGAAAAATGGGAAAAGTCTTACTTACAAATTAATTACCCAAATAAAGCCTGTGATAAAGGCAAAAGACCAGTTAGATTCATACATCACCTTTAGCAGACATCATCCCTTTATGAATCTACACATTACAACAAGCCATGCCATGTGATGATTCACTAAAGCGATTCTGTCAGCACACCAAAATTTATGAAGAAACTAGAAGAATAAAATAGGACTGCATCATTGCTCCTTTTCTACCTACAAATAACTAGTTGTTTGCATTTTTGTCTTTTAAAAAATGTTTTAGCTGGAGCAGGTCTCTGGAAAGGTGCAAGTAGTGTTAAAGGTACTATTAAGAGACTGAGCTCATCTTAAGCTGCACCTACCACAACTGTCTGTTTTGCAGATAACTTTTGATTCATCACCAGGGCACCAAAGCACGAACAAAAAAAAAAAANTGAGGTTTAATGGAGTATTTCATATGACATTTGAAAGCCTGAGCAGCAAGTGTTCACGACAAATCCAGACAGAGAAAAGCTCAAGAACTATTTGTCTCTTAGGTGGTTACCTCCAATAGTTAGGTAGTGTCACCAGAGAGAGCTCAACTGTTTTTAACTAGCCCAGTGAAGTGCAAGGGAGAAATACAGTTGCTGTGTACAAATGCCCTAAGAGGCAATAACCATGACACCAGAAAGGTAAAACTGAAGACAATTAATCTCAAGATTAAACAGTATGGATTTACCAACAGTACGGACTTACCTGTAAGATGGGAATCAGGAGGTCCCTGGCCAGCAGAGCTATCAGGTGGTTAACAAGCAGCAGCTTTACATAAGAAGTGATGCCAGTCTGTGAAACTATATAAGAGCAACTAGATGTGAAAGAGAGAAACTGACTTTCACAGCCTGGCATATACTACTATCCTTACGTCTATGTTCTTAAACACTCCATCTGCCCCAGCAGATTTCATTGGCACATGTTTCATACACCCATCTCCCTCAGTCACCAGCATCTTGGAGTTCAAGCATTTGTCAAACCAGAGAAGTGGTTCATCTTCCAGGTTTTCAATCTACTGATTGTCTAAAACAAAGATGAAAACATTTTAGGTCTCTGGGAAGCATGGCCACTAGGTACATACATTTTCTACAGAAAAAGTATCTAGAAGTATGGAAGAAATTCAAAGTTGCAACAAGCAAGACTTGAGGTACCTAGCGTAAGATCTGTTAAACCTAAAGCAACACGTAGTCTGTGTTATCTATAATTTCTTAATAGCTTGGGTAATCCGGCAGACATACTTTAATTTGCTGCTGTGAATTCAGACTTTTTTCTCAGGTTCATAAATGGCATACGAGTTTCCAACAGAAGCCTGCTTGGATATTAGGATATTTACCTAGAAATATAAAGCTAATCCTCACCCCTCTTTCACTGCTCATCACATCATTTACAAGCTTGTCTGCACTGTTAGTTTTAGGCAGTCTTAGTAAAGTCTGGGGACAGCCAACTTCCACTGCTGGCATTACAAATGGGATGGAAATGCCTACTTCAGACTGAGCCACTAATGCTTTAGAACATTTATCTTTCCTTGCTGGTGAAGATAGCAGAAGATGAAATCCTGTGTCTTCAGAACCTGTAGAGTGGAACAACAGCTAAGAAAAGAATGAAACACACAGTTTTAAATTATGTAGTTCTGACGTGTATCACAGCTCCTTCTTGATAATTATTTCTGAAGCTATATAATTTGTTACCCAACCCACCATGCTGCTGTCCAGGGTTATTTTCAGGGAGTGGGATATGGGGGGGTGTGTAGACAGCACGTTGTTGGGGTTTTGGTTGTTTTTTTTNCTGCTTTGCCTTTCAAATACTTCCCCCTTCCAGATCTGAACACAAAAATTTTCAAGCAAATTGCATTACAGCAGTGTGACAGATCATTTGATTGCACAAAGTGTTTTATATGCCTACCAAGCTTGTGAAAAATGGGAAAAGTCACATGAAAAGTCTTACTTACAAATTAATTACCCAAATAAAGCCTGTGATGAAGGCAAAAGACCAGTTAGATTCATACATCACCTTTAGTAGACATCATCCCTTTATGAATCTACACATTACAACAAGCCATGCCATGTGATGATTCACTAAAGCGATTCTGTCAGTACACCAAAATTTATGAAGAAACTAGAAGAATAAAATAGGACTGCATCATTGCTCCTTTTCTACCTACAAATAACTAGTTGTTTGCATTTTTGTCTTTTAAAAAATGTTTTAGCTGGAGCAGGTCTCTGGAGAGGTGTAAGTAGTGTTAAAGGTACTATTAAGAGACTGAGCTCATCTTAAGCTGCACCTACCACAACTGTCTGTTTTGCAGATAACTTTTGATTCATCACCAGGGCACCAAAGTACGAACAAAAAAATAAATAAAACCACAAACCCACAGAGTGGCCAAACCCTCAAAGCAAATTTTCACCTTATAAGAGACTCAATATTTTCATCAAAGTTTAGTGACCACTACTCATCACAACTATACACACAGTTGTTCCCAATAGTGACCCAAACTGGCCAGAGACATTTGATGCCACGAGATGAAGCTCACTACATAAGAGAGGTAGTTGGCGGAGGAGGAGTGAGGTTGGCAGCACAGGTGGCAGTTTGGTTTTTGGTTGTGATGAGGTTCATGGTGCAGGATTCTGCATCAGCACACAGGGCGTCAGTTTCCCAGGTGGTCAGTGGTTTGCACTGCGTATCATTCCCTTTGAATATGTTTTTATTGCAAATGTACTTACTGTTTCTCTCATCCTTTGCTGTCCCAGTAAACTGTTTTTCTCTCAACCCAAGAGTTCTACATCCTTGGTTTCTGACTTCCATCCCACTAGGAGGGGGGAAGGAAGGAGTGGGCAGCCTCATGTTGTGTTTTCAGGTGGGGCTAGATGACAGCAGTCTTTTTTGGCACCCAACATATAGCAGAAAGTGTTGGGCTGGCAGATCTGACTAGAACGTGTTAAAACAAATTTGGTTTAAGCATTCGTTACATTAGTTAAATAGTCTCTAGTCATAATGTTGTTCTGTTTGTTCACATGGTTGCAATTCCTTGTATGCAGTATATCATCCTTGTGATGCTGTTTAACACCTCTAAGAAATGTAGCAAGATTATCATGTTGCTATCTTTCATAATATCAACTTATGATGTGAGAACATCATTAGCAATGTGGTTAGGCTGCTATTCGTATGAGGCATTGTTGTCATTGCTGTATCTTGCATACCACCTCTCAGAATCTGTTGATAATCTTACACAATCTATGGGGAAGACAGCACAGGATCTTTTCCCCCATCATTTCTTCCTTGGGTTGGTTATAACAGCTTTGGAGAATTTTGAACATCCTTTCAATGTTCAGGCAAGGATGCTCTTACTCCTACATCTCCTGAGTGTGTCATGTTCAGGTCATGTTCAGGACTACAAAATTTTTTTTCTTAAGAATATCACCCAGAAACCTACGCCAAGTCTGTATAGTATGGGCGGCCTGGCATGCAGGAAAACATGGGCAGTTATCTAGAGACTCTCTTACCTCCAGTGGTTTGGAACTTGACTCCCAAACAACTACAACACCCTGATGAAGGGATAGAGTATTTGAAAAGAAAATGCTGCAGTTATTCCAAAGAGGCAAAAACTACTGCATTGTGCTGGGCCCTGGCCAGTATCTACCAAATAGTGCTCAATATCATGCAGCATCATCAGGGGAAAGAGAGGGGAAAACAGGCAGGCACTGCAGCTACACCCACCCTGGTGACAGGCACTGGGGCTACACCCCAACCCCAGTGACCTTCTGAATTAATAAGCAGGAAACAGTCCGTGCAATAGCCCTTGTGCCAGTCTGAGCAGGACAAGTTGTTAAAAACATGCTCTAACACTGTTGTGGGAGAGAATAGCCCTGCCTGGAACTTCTGGCAGAAAGCACCACGGAAGACTCTCATATACAGATATCAATATACACATATAGCTATCATCCCCTTAAGTCCATGGGCCATCCCTCTAAAATGTGCATGGAGTTAATTTAATCCATGACTTGGGGGCTTAAGGTGCACTACTTGGGACTCCAGATCAGGAGCACAGGGCACATCTGTTTTCTGGCAGTAGGCAGGCTGTGCTGTGTATCATTCACTTAGTATTATCTTTTTTCTCCCTTTTTGCTGTCCTGTTAACGTGTTTTTATTCAAACCCAAGAGCTTTACCTCGTTTGTTTCCAATTCTCCACACCATCCTACTGGGCACGGAGCGGGTGTAGGTATGTGTGAGCATATGGCCACGTGGTTCTTTATTGCCAGAAGGGGCTAGCCTATAGCAACAGAACACATACCTATAAAATCAAGTATATATCAGGATTCAGTTCCTCAGAGAAGCTTAACTTGATCTGTATGTTAAAAAAAACCCAGAGGAACTGAAAAAGAAGAGAGCAAATGTTGGCCCCTGCATAAAAGTATCTGAGAGCCCTGGTGAATAACTTGGACATGAGTCAGCAGCGTACCCTTGCAACAATGAAGGCCAACTGCCTACTCGGCCATATTAGTAAAAGCATAGTAAGCAGGTCAAGGGAAATGATAACTTGCTTCTCTTTGCATTTGTGAAGCCCCATGTGGAATACTCTATCTAGTCTTGGCTCTCCCAACACAAGACAGTGGTTGCCAAGTCTCTTGCAGTGACTAGAGCTGACAAAATATTCCAGATTGCCAAAATGAAAAAAGCAAAGCATCAAAACTAAACTTTTTTTTCCCCCCTCCAAAACCTCCTCCCCAGTAGTCTATCAGTTCAGTCTCCAGAAGCTATTTTGGCATCTAATGTAATTCTGAGAAGAGCATCCTGTGAGTTTTTCCTGTCCACACCACCACTATCTTCATTATTTTTGAAGTAATTCCTGAAGTATTCCGGACATTCTTAGTCACTTGGGACAGCAGGTAACTGCAAAAGAAGTAGCCCTTTAATTACATTCACATCCATTATGACTAGCTCCAAAAGCACAGGAGTAGTCTCAGGACTGATAAGAAAGCCCACCTCAGTGTTTAGCAGAAGCCTGTGGGATGAACAATATGCATTCAGTATGGCACATGCCAGCGACATACTAACAAACCACCTGCTATCCTATCAACTTCGTACAGAGAAACTTATAGGGCTCCCTCGCAACTACTATACCTGTCACAGATGACAACACACAGGTGAGCGTGTCTCAATGCATAAGGAGTCTGTAGCAATATTATTTTCAGCTGCTGAATATGTCCTGTCCTGAGGCAAAAGGGTTGTTTTCTTTCCTCAGTTCACCCTTGCAGATGCACTCACAAAAATAAAATGGAAAGAAGCAGCATTATTAACAGGTGTACAACTATAGAAAGAACTGTTCTCTGGATAAGCTATTACATTTCATTTATCAGCCAAAAACCTACTGATGCAAACATAGGGAAATTTCTGACTTATTAGGAAACATCACAGCTGAACACATTTCTCAGAAACAGCTAGTGAAGTCAATAACACAACTGAGGGAGGATACTAAGGAAAAGTACAAACTTTTAGCAGTACAGAAATAAAACTAAAGCTTGCATCCCTTACAGGACTTTTTCTCCCCTGTGATATGATATGCAGAAATTGGACAAGACCCCGAGATACTACAGTGCTTCACAATAAAACTGCATCCTTAGATTTCCCGAAGGTGAAAAGGAAGCCTAGGTTCTCTTGAAAAAGTTCAAGATCAGCTCAAATTAGAATTTAATCTGTGGGGTTCCCTCCCCCCCCCCGAAGGTTTACAATTTTGGAAATAAAGGAGTTTCAGTTTGGTCTAAACAACTTCACAGTACATGCAGCGTACTCTCAAACAGGAAAAAAGCTGGGAAAAAACTAACCTCAAAGAGACAAAATTCACGTGAAAGGGCATAGTAGCACTGCATCATGATGGTCATATTCTGTATTCCTATATGCCTTACAACTGACTGCACAAATGGAAAACTACACAGTAGCTATTCCAGGCAATCACAAACCTAATGATGGTAGCAGTAGCTACTGTAAACTGACTTTTGTAACTACCTGTACATGCCTACTGGGAAAGATAACATAACTTTGTTCTGATATTTGTAATTCTAATTGAAGATAAATAAGTCATATTATGCAGTTACAGCAATTAGCCCTGTATGTTCACCCAACATATCTTGCGAACAAAAAGCATTTCAGTAAACAGTGATTTGAAGAGGAAAACATGTAAAAATCTACTTTTGATACCTTTTTTCTAACTAAAACTTCAATTTGGGGACTATGTATAGTAAATCCAAACAGCAAAGCAAACAAGCTCACCTGTATTATGTATCAACTACTCAGGGTTACATACATTTTAACTTAAGTTGAATTCCATGTTTTACCCCTTCGCCAGTTGACTTTGAATGACAATTTTCTGGAATTCCAGCTCCAGAGAAAAGCTAGCTTTGCTGGCCCGAGTCTGTATAAAGATCCAGAACTTTTCAATCTTCAGCATTTACAAAACAAGTGTGCACTTACGCTGGTATTACAGCCCAACACACTTAAAGAAATATATATATATCCAAGAGGCCATATTAACCTGTTACTTTATTTATGGGAACATTCAGTATTGAAGACAGTTATTTGACATTTTTCAGTGGATTCAGGAACATCTTTTAGAGAGACAGATTATATTTTAATTTAATTTCCTGATACTAATCAGCCTGAGATGCAAGCTCTTTAAAACAGAACTGAAGGTACCCTGATAGAGAATTAGTGTTGTTCCGATGTGCTGTAGTCCTTAGCCACTACTCCCTTTAGCCTCATTTGTTTAGTGCAAAGGGAAGGTGCACAGGGACAGGCAGAGAAAGTCCAGAATTAAATTCGGTACCAACTACAATTCCTGATGTCAAGAGACTCTGAATTGCATAAGTCATTCTGCTTAAGTTACTCAGCTGCCTAGCAGAGAAACGGTAAAGTGAGAGAGATGAAAGTCAAAGGTACAGTGAGCATCTTTAAGATCCATTCATCTCCATCTGTCTCTCCACTCCCACAAAAGGCTTTGTCTTTAGAAGCAAAAGGCTGATGACTTTTTCAAACAAAAACTAGCAAAAGATCATTTATGTTCTTGCAAGAGAATATTTTTTATCTGAAATTAAGGCTTCCATCACAAGAGAAGCCAATGTCACTACTTGCTATGACTATTCAGTTGTAATTTGTTTTCCACTTTAAGCTGCCACTTTGTGTTCTGGGATCTCGACAGCAGTTTCTCCCACTCCCTTCAGTCTTTTTAAAAGAGAACTGATTTTCTTAGTTAAAATTATTGAGTTACTTCCCATTACAGTAACGTAACCACTTACTGTATAATAAACACTTTCAGATATAAGTATCCGCTAGGCATTTTACTTCACATAGAAATCCATGGGGTCAATTATGCCTGCTGTGCAAATCATGCACTCAAACCTGATCAGTGACACTAGAAATTCAATTATCTTCAGCTTTCTAGATGAATCTTTTGATGGACTAGGGGAGTTATACAGCTATTTAATATGCATACAGATCCAATCTTGAACAGATGGCAAAACTTGGTGTGATTTCATAGTAACACATTTGTAAGTGACAATTCTCAACCTCTCACTTTGCCTCAAAACTGTGGCTTTGGTATACCCTACTATAGCCTACAACATTCAGCTAAATAGCATCAACATCAAAACTAACTGGATTCCTCCTGCTATTAGGAGACATCGGAAACAGATGAGATTTCTCGAAAATTGTCACCTTTGGTTTATTTAAAATGATTTCAGAAAACTGAAGTTAGTCACTGCTTTGGCAGAGAATACTATTTTTTTTTCTTGTTGATTAGTAACACTACTTGATTGTGCTAGAGTCATTTCTACTCCCAGGAGATCACAGTATTTTGTCATGAAATCCCACTACTGAGCATACTACCTCACTAGATACCCTGCCTCCAGAAACCAGCAGTCCAAATGATACTGCCCTTCTTATACAAGCAGAGGGTTGTTTCTTCCAAGCTATTACAGTCCTTTTGATGTTTGCCTTTTCCTTCCCTCTCCCAGCTTATTGTGTGATCTATCACTTTTAAGTAAGGCGATTTAGACATTTGCAATGCTGCATCTTTTTCATTCAGCTATAAGGACAGCCATTATTGACAAGTTTCCCATTTGCCACTTTGAAAATTTCTCACATGTACTACACAAACACCACATATAATGCACTGCTCATGCCATTACTGAACATGAAAGAGGTAAAAAAAATTTATGCACTACTTAATCTCAACCATTTCCACACTGTTAAAAATCTGTTAACAGTGTCCCAAGAAGCCAAAGCAGAAGACTGAGACAAATATGGCATAAGGCAAAACCTATTCTCCATCTTAAAAATGCATTAGATATCATCTCCGTAGTAATAGATGATAGAACGAGAGGGAATGGCCTTGAGCTGCATCAGGGGAAGCATAGATGGTACATTAGGAAAAACTGCATCACATAAAAGGTTATCAAGCACTGGAACAGGCTGCCCAGGAAGGTGGTTGAGTCACCATCCCTGACAATGTTTAGAAGTCAGGTAGATGAGGTTCCTGGGGATATGATTTAATAGCAGACAGGTATGGTTGGAGTTCATGATCTCAAAGGTGTTCTCCAACCTAATGATTCTATGAATAAAGCCCTAATCAGGTATATTGGTGGAAAATACTTCATCACAAATATAAAATCATAGACTCGTAGAATAGTTTTGGTTGGAAAGGACCTTAAAGATCATCCAATTCCAACCACCAACACATGCCCCACTGTATCGGGTTACCCAAGGTCCAATCCAACCTGGCCTTGAACACCTCCAGGGATGGGGCAGCCACAACTTACCTCAGCAACCTCTTCAAGTGTCTCACTGCTCTCACGGTGAAGAAATTCTTCCTTATGTCTAGTCTAAATCTGCCCCTCTCCAGTTTATACCCATTGTCCCCAGTCTTATCACCACAAGCCTTTATGAACAGTCCCTCTCCAGCTTTCTTGTAGCCTTTCAGGAACTCGAAGGTTGTTTTAAGATCTCCTTAGGGCCTTCTCCAGGTTGAACAAGCCAAACTCTCTCAGTCTGTCCCCATATGGAAGGTAAAAAAGAAAGGAGAGACTGTTGCCTCTTCCTGCAGCGGAAGGAAGGACAAAAAAAAAAAGATAGGAGATGAGGAGATGACTGGCAAAGAACATGATAATATAGAAGGAGCAAAGGTGAAGGGAAGGGATCAAGTCAGACAAGCCACAGAAATAGAAGAAAGTAGTAGGTTTAAGTTGCCTGAAACAACAGACTCAGTCTAAATTACTTGAATTTTATAACCTTGAATGGAATTGAATGAAATATTACAAATCTGTAAAGTTTCTTCTCAAAAGATAGAAATGTGGCAGATCCATATCACAGCAAGCAGGCAGAACTTCCAAGTTCTGGTTTAGGTAAAGGCTGGTCCATTCAGTAGATGTCAGAGGACACCAGTGCTTTGCAGGCTGATCAAATGAAGGCTCCCCCAGTGAGAGGTTCTGGAAAGTCAACTTTCCCTCCAGACACAAGCCTTGATTATGGCCACACCAACTCTCAAAAGTTAGAGACTGTTGAACTTAGTAGATACTTGTATGCTATATGGCTTAAAACACTGAATCCAGCCAGGAAGAAATCCCAATTTCCAGGGCAGGAAGCATTGTAGAACAGATGACTTAACTTTTTAGATAAAGATAGTGGACCTCTTAACACTCATTTTATTAGTAGCCAATTTCAAAAGGCATAGAAGTGGAAACACAAAACACATCCAAACTCAAGAGACCTTTTGCTTTACCCAATATTTGTTACTAATCCAGGACTTTTAATAATACTCCTAGCCAAAGGAAACTTCTCCAGCTGACAGTAAGTGGCACATTAATTTTAGCCACAAACATTAGCAATGAAGCACTGCACCCAGAAATAATGCAAGTCTTCCTTGGGCACCCTCCTGAAGTCTTCTGTTCATTTGCTTAATGTACCTGGATGAACCATTCTACAAATGATGCTATCCAGTTGTCCTGATTTCAGCAGATAGAATTAAGTTTTCTTCCTAGTAGCTGGCATAGTGCTGTTTTGAATTTAATATGAAGATAATGTTAATAACACACTGATGTTTTCAGTTGTCACTAAGCAGTGTTTATACCAAATCAAGGACTTAACAGCTTCCCACGCCCTAACAGTGATCAGGTGCTCAAGAAGAAGCTGGGAGGGAGCACAGTCGGAACAGCTGATTGAAACTGGCCAAAGGGATATTCCATAACATATGACATCATGCTCAGTATATAAACTGGAAGAAGGGAGCTGGCTGAAGAGGTGGAGTGGGGTGATAGCTCCTCAAGGACAGGCTGGATATGAGTCACTGGTGATGAGCAATTGTATTGTGTATATTTTGTTCTATACATTCCGTTATTATTCTCTCTCCCTTTTTCTATCTTATTAAATGATCTTTATCTCAAAGCACAAGGTTTTACTTATTTTTCATTGTCCTTCCCTTCCACTGCGGGTGAGGTGGGTTGTGTAGGAGGCAAGTGAGTAGCTGCGTTGGTTAGGGTTAACCACAACATAAGCTAGTAAGTATTTTAAAGCTACCTGGATCAACACAGAGGTATTTAATTTGCCTGTAGAAGTTCTCTTTCCTAATTAATGTCAAAGTAGTAATGAATTTTATTAGTTGTAGGACTAAACTCAGGCAAGCACTAATTTTTATGCATAACGAGCAGTCACATCAGTAGATGAAGTCTGGTCTTTGAAGAGACAACTTAGTCAGAGAGAAGACAAGAAATCCAATTGCTCTGTTCTCATCTATCATACTAGACAAGAAATTTAGCTTTTATCAGAAATACTGCTGAAAATTATTCCAAAATTACTACAGTAGTTCAGAAAAGTTACGCAGATGTGTGGACTTTTTTCTTACAAACAGAATATAGTATGGTGACAGGACAGAGCATATATAAACTTTCAATAGGTGTTTTAATCTCCCCTGACCAGCCAGTAAGCAACCAGTACAATTCAAGTAAGCACTTTTTATCGGTACACTGCAGCACTGCACATAATCTAATACAGCATTAAGCCATAAATCAGCAAGAAAAACTTCAGTTTCTAAAGTTTGTTACAAGCTGAATGGTGTACATAAACAAATACCCTCCCAAAATATTTTGCTGTCAACAAAGGAGCTGTTCAAGCAGAGAAAATCTCAAGTCATACAGAGAACTATAAGAAACTTCTTAGTACAACGGACAAGATAAAGTGTCAGGAAGATTGAAGCTGCAAATACAACATCCCTAGAGACAGGATCTAATGCAGCAAGACCACTAGAAGCAAGGTTTCGGAGATCCAAGACAGTAATAAACAAATAAAATGGAACAACAGAAAAGCACAACTGAAAAGGGCAGTTGAATTCTTTATAGCATCCTAACACTTTGCTCACAACCCATAAGTGACACGGCCAGATTATTTCCATATAGATGCAAAACTGAGGTTACTTCTGAGCATTTAGACATGGCACTGGACTGAAAAGTGGCAGGCAAGGATTTAAGAAGAATATCTAATATGGTGTTACATTAAGAGCATTGATAGTATCTGATACACTGTCAGAAGCACCATGACAACTCAGAGCCCAATAAAGTTGTCCTAGAATGGAAACTAATTTGGGTGTGGATCAACAGCAAATATTTTAACTTCTTCCTCTAGCAATCAGCATTTAAAAAGTTATTTCCTGTAAATCATTGTTAGACTATAGTTACAATTTATCCCAGCTGGGAAAGTACATTTCAAGTTGGAAGATAATATATCTACAGTTAAACTCCATCACGTAAAATTGTTTTTTAAAAATATATTTAACATACTTTATGAATTCTGTGTGTAGCCCTGCATAGTAAATTCTAATTAATAGCTGGAGTCTTATTTGTCTCCAACTTGGTCTCAAAATAGTGAGCTTAATTCCAATTGTACAGTCTTGATTACCAGTCACACAAAAGGCAGGAGAATCAGTTGTGTAGGCTCTTAAATAAAAATTTATTTTCTATCGGCAATTGAAGGACCTACATTTAGATACCACATAAAGCGAACTCAAGCAATATGACAAAACAAGACTAGGAAAAGCTGCACTGAGTGGTTGTCAGTGCAGATCAAAATGCCTAGCACATCTCTACTTAGTAGTAATTATTCAGACAATGTGAAACCTAATATTCACTATCTATTTTTTGTGCATTTTCATTCAGTATTATTCAGCTAAGGGTATTAAGCTAATGACCAAGAACAACAATACGCTCTTCAATACAGAAACATGAAATCTTTACTTCCTGTCAGAAATGAACTCTGAGGTTTATCAGAATTTTGAACCAGTATTTTGGCAGATATGCTGTCTGTAAGTTTTTGAATAATGATCAAATCATAGGTCTCTACTTTTCAAAGCAGCCAGTGATACTGGAAGCAGAACGGTGAATAGCATACCCTAAAAGTCACCTAAATTACAAAAGCTGAAGTTCTTCAACAAAGCACACTGCAATTGGATCTTTTCTTAATGAAGTCACCCCTGTGTAGTAGTTTTTGGAATAAACAAGGATTTATTATGTGTTATCCTGTTGGGAGACAATCTCTCTTCAGTTTTTGCTTTTTACCAGCCGCTATCACCTTGGTACTTTCCCAGGCCTTTTACAACCTTGCAGCATTTCATTAAGACATAGATATCTTTAGCCATGTTCACAAAAAGTCACCAGGTCATACACGTCTTTCCATAACAAGTAGGTGGTTCTGTTTCCCCAGTTTTCAAACGACCTACACCACCAACTGCATAAAACCAGTTAATACAGCTTTGAAATGCCATTACAAATGCAGATGAGCTTGATTAATCTCAAACATGTTTTGATTTCACCGGTAAAATGTATTATAATGTTTAAGAAAGCAATGAAGCATTAGCTTTGCCACTGGAATGAAACATTTCCAAAAGCCAAACTTGGTCTTCCAACACTCTTGACATGTACTACAAGTAGATAAAACTCTAGGCCATCTTTCACCAGGCAACAGAACATTTAGGAACCAAGGTCATTATCTTTTGTTGCCTGGAACTTTGGCTGTCCCAGTAATCTCTGAAGTGACCTAAGCTGTCAAAACAATTCCACCTGCTCTGTTACTACCTGCTACTACAGCACTCATACGCAGAGCCGTCAAACACAGTGATTCAGATTGAAAGATTAACTTGAAATCTGCAGCATCAAAGAAGTTACTATATTATTTAAGCACTTATCTATACAACATTACAGCATTCTCCACTCAGATTCATATCACTCAAGAAGGTATTAGCAGTAATAGTGCTAGAAAGCAGCTGAATTTAAGAACTTCAAACATGAAAACCTTCCCTCCACTCTCCAGGACTTTCCTGGAGCTGGATACCTGATACACCAGATAATTCTGTGACCCAAGAGCAGTAGTCCTTCAATCATCTCTTACCTGTTTCCCTTTTAGTTACTATGTCTCAAAGTTTTCCTTTGTATTATATCCAAAAACATTTTGGATATAAAAAAATCCCTGTATTATCTATAGACTAGCCCGTAGAATTTAAACATACTTGAGGGGCAATTTATATTTATCAAAGCTAGAGATATAAATTACTACTCTTATCTTCCACTCTTGCCTCCCCCAACAGTGATTAGGGATGTTCAGTTTATACAAGTGCTGAATTTGAGAAGTATTACACACCCTTTAACTGAAACAAAGGTTGAAAGGACATCTCATTTCAGCATCCAACACCACTGATACTGGTTCAAAAAAATTCATTCAAATTGCTACTGTGAGGAAAAAAAAACATGCTCTGCACATACAACCAGAGAGGAAGAAACATGTCACCAATAAAGAGGATGCATTTTCCAGTGCTTAAGCAATAAATCTAAACGACATAGGAGAAGTTTCTACTTTGATTGTTTTTATTCAAATCAATATACAAATATTTCAAGATGTACAAAAATAAAAAGGACATTCTCTACATCTTAAAAAACCAAATTTACTTCTATTTCTGCACTCATTTCTGTGGGAAATCCTAATCAGCAGATGCTTTCCTGTTCTATTCAGAGGATTTCGTGCCAAAACCTTTCCCCCAAAATCTAGCCAGGCTTATAAATACAAGTAACATGTCAAAAAAAACCTAACACCGTAAATGTCCCTGAACAGATCACAAAAAAATCCATTTCTCACAGTTAATAACCATGATAACATAGTTCCCTAATGATTCTAGGACAAACTAAATTCTGATGGATCGCTTGCAATTCAAGCCTTCTGTAGTTAGTCGGACTACATTCTTTAAGCTATTTTTACAAATCCAAAAAAAAAGCAATTTTAGCTTTGTTGATAGCATTCTTTCCTTCCTCCCTCCCTCCTTGCCCCAAAGTTTCAACTCTCAAAAAAAAA